>CM031236.1:496750715-496819686 GCA_018340775.1 Taxus wallichiana var. yunnanensis
ATTTAAAAACAAAATTGGATTAAAATTTGATGAACATTTGGGTATAAAAATCTTAAACTATGATCTTCATTTATTCAATTATGTTTTTCTATAATGCATTAATCTATTATTGGTGGGTTATTCTCTATGTCTTTAATTGCTTTTGAAATAAAGGTTTTCTTTTAATTATTTTTTCGTACTATCGAGAATATCTTTTAAGAATAGTTGAAGGAAATCATTTAGGGTTCTGCATTAATCTATCAATGTGTTAAGTTGATGGTAATTTTGTTAAACGTATTTTAGTTTATGAATTTTCTAGAAAAAAATGATTTTGCTCTAATGAATCCTGCTTGATGTGTCTACATCTTGAGATGGATGTTTGGGTATTGGATTCGAGGTTAGTGAATGAGTTTTCAAGGTTTAAATTTACATTGCTCATGTTTGTTTGGTAGGGTGCTAAAAAAAATTTATCGATCATAAAGTTAAATTTGGATGAAGTTATCATTTTATTTCAAAAACATATTGCTTTCTCTGTATGATTTTTTTTTTAATATTCAAATGAGACTAATATATGATTTAAATGTATATTATTAGTAACATCTTCAATTTAGTTAATACTCTGCATATAATATATTAATAAATTAAATGTTATTAATTAGTTTTTAGGTGTTTAATATTTTACAATAAATAATCATATATGTTTAATAGATTATATATATAAATTTATTAATATTATTACTTAACTATATTCTATCTATACAAACTTATATACTATATATATATATATATATATATATATATATATATATATATATATATATATATATATAAATATTTAATTCTTAAATGTTAATAACTTATAATCATATGTATTTAATATATTATACATATTACTTTATTAATATTATTAGTAGTCAATTCAATCTATAGTTTATTTATATATTTTAAATATTTAAATGTTATTAATTGGTTTGTAGGCATTTAATTTATTAAAAAAAATTCAATAAATAAACATAAATAATTAGTAGATAATATAATAATTTATTGATAATTATTGCTTATTATTAAAATATAGAAATATAATAATATATCATATTATAATAATTATGTATATATAATACATACCATTTACTTCTCATATATTATTATATACATAAATATTATAACCATATTATAATAATAAATTTAAATTTAAATAAATATAATTATAAATAATTTATAATTTAATAATAGTATTTAGTAAATTAATTAATATTATTTTATATATTACAATATTATATTAATAATATTACCATATATAATTATAACAACAAATATAAATATATAATAAAAAGTATTAAATAGAATTATAAACTCATTTACAATATAATATTATTAATTAATATTGTAAATTTATTATTCACCATGAAACAATTTATTGCATTCATATAAAATATAATACATAACATTTACTACTTATTACATACATAAATATTATAATATTACATATGTTATTATATGATATATTATTATATTTAAGCATCATATACATTGATCGAAAAATATCTAAGAATTTCATTAATAATATACATTTTAATCTTATTATAATGATGAATTCAAATTTAACTAAATAGAATTTATAAATAATTTATAATTTAATATAATTTTATAAATTAACTAATATTATTTAGTAAAATATTATATTAATAATATTCTATATATATATTCATAACAATATATATAAATATATAATATTTTTAAAATTTAACTATAATAGCAAATACTGATATAATATAATTGCTAGTGTAAATTTCTTATTCACCATATAATAATTTATTATATTCATAAAAAATATTTGAAATCTTATGATCATATATAATACATAGCATTTAGTACTCATATATTATTTATTACATACATAATTATCATAATATGATATATTATTATATTTCTATATGTTAATAATATCTACTAATTATTTATGTTTATTTATTGAATTAAAAATTTAATAAATTAAATACCTACAAACCAATTAATAACATTTAAATATTTAAAATATATAAATAAACTATAGATTGAATTGACTACTAATAATATTAATAAAGTAATATGTATAATATATTAAATACATATGATTATAAGTTATTAACATTTAAGAATTAAATATATTATATATATAGTATATAAGTAAATTGTGTAATGCCCCCTAACCTACCTGGGCTCGGTCAGCGTCATCTCCTTGGCGTGGAAGGTGGAGCTTTTATTGTGCGACGTGATGGAATCCCTGTTGGTGGCCGCACCCACTGATTTTTCCTGTTTTGCAATCTTTTGTTTTCCTGTTTTACCTGCTCACGCAAGAGACTTGGTGGCCGCACATGCTCATTGATCAAATTGTTGACTTCTCCTGCTGTTCACGTGGTCTCCTGTCATGTCTGTTCAAACCGCGTATGCTTGTTTTACACTCCATCAAATGCTGAAACAGATGAAATTGCTGCAGCGTGTTCTGGATAGTGGTTTCATTAATGGTGAAATGAAGGTCTGTCTCCCTGGGTTGCGTGGGTGGGTGTAGATCCTCAAAATCGTGCTGTACAGGCAGCTTCAGTGGAGCGCAGAACTGAAATTCTCCTAGGAAAGTGCCGTGAGGGGTGTCTGGTGTTATGCAGCTGCTGTAGGGTGAGCCCAGGGAGCCGTGGTGTTGATCCTGATGTTCTGGTTGCGCGCGACCATAGTCATGATCTCCTATTGCAAAATCGTGCAGCTGTAGCAGAAGAACAAGATAAAGTTTTAGTTGAGCTGTCTTGCCTTTTTCATTTTGGAATAATGGGCGGAACCTCCTTTTTTTATTCTGATCGCATGACTTTTACGGCCCCTTCTTTGGCTTATCCTCCCTACCTGTGCCTTCCAGAGGATTCTGGAGTGAGGTGGGGACACCCAGCAAGAAGAACAAAGGAATTTCGACCTTAGGATGCTGCTGCTTCTCTGGGAGGTGTCCTTGCGGCTGGTAGAGACTGGAAATCAGGTATGTTGTAGTTTGTAGAAGCCTTCGTGAGCACCTCCAACAGGCAGGTTGTCCAACTAGGTTGTTTTTGCATTCGATATCAATGCATCCTCGGATTCGGGATCCTCCTTCAAGATTTGTCTGTCAAATTTGACTATGTGACAGTGAGAGTGTTACCAGTGGTTCTTTTTTAACGATTGATCTAAGCTTCCCTTAAATGTATGTGGAGAGGGTTGATTGTGGATTTTATAGTGAATCTAAACTCGGGTTGCAGATTGTTCTTCCTTGCATTTGTGGTTCTGTACTACCTTTCTGAGTCCCGTGTCGTGCATTTCTGGTAAAGCTCTCTAAGTTTTGCCCAGTTGGGTGGCCGAGAATTAATGGCGCGGTCAGAAGATGAAACAGGTCTCTCAAAGCAGGGAACAGTTGCTTCATACGACAGGCCGCCATGAACATGACAAAGCTGCCAAAGTCATCCTGCAGCACGTTTGGAAAGAAGTATACTGTGTTATCAGAGAGGCAGAAATGTATTTGTAGTTGTTCTGGTCCTGAATGGTGGAAGAAGATGTTAACATTATCTGCTACAGGCGATGCCCATGCGTGTAGGCCCTTCGGTTAGTGTTTCTGTGTTCGAAGTTGGTTTTTAGCTATGCCTGAGACGGGAAGATTCAAGTGTGTCCGTGAAGAAGGAGAGGACTGGTGTGCACGTCTTTTCTTGTTTCTACGACCTGCTCATCCTCCGGTTGCAGGCTTGCATTCTATGAGGGGTTTGGTCTTTTATCCAAGCTGTGCATGTCTGGAATGTTGGGTTGCATCAGGGGACATTTCAACATATACGGATCAAGTGCAATCACTTAGCTTTCATTAACGACATGGTATTTGTTTTATTCGAGTTAGCATCGGGGGACAGTTTCTAATCAGGGACAAACTTAATTCTTAAACATGGATAATAATTAAATTATTAGTTTCCTTTTAATTGAAATGTGGTGGTGACTTATTAAGCTAGAAACTTTGCATTAGGATTTCTTTCTTCACAATTCAATAACATAACATGGGTTTCCAAAAGAATCGATTTCATTTCCCTTTTTACGATTTGCAAAAGATTCACAAGAAATTCTTAAATGAAGAGAGAGCATGATAGAGTTTGGGTGTAATCTACTCTATTGGCATATTGGAAATTCAATAAAACTTAACTCTTTCCATTCATACTACAAGAAGAAGATATACACTAATAGTATCACTTATCAATACCTCTTTTTTTGCAACAAAATGGAATCTAGTATGTATATATATTTTTTTGTAAATATACTAACATTCCACGTAAGAGTCCATCAATATTTTCATTAAGTTTTAAACAAGATCTACCAACATTTTAACCATGTGAACTTTTGGGCAAATATAGATTACAATGTCCCCCTTTTTTTGGAATGAAAACAAGATGTTACAACTTTCTTTCACATACAAATTTTACAACAAAATAATACATATAAAGGAAAAAGGAAGAAGTCTTCACAAGCTCCGTGGTATTCTTCATCCATGCTCCAAGTTCCAAGTAGTTCAATCACAACCAAGATAGGGGGAGAGGCAACACTCTCCTCCCAACCAAAACTCAATGGAGAAGAGAAGCAATCTCCTCCATTGACCCCCGAGCCCCAAACACAACACAATGAAGGGTGGTCTCCAACTCAAGGCAACAATACTTGCTTCCACAATACAATTTCTTCACAACATTCAAAGCTAAAATAGAAGAAACAAAGAGACACACAAATAACACCAAACATTTCACAACAAGGCTTTCATCCAAGCCAACAAGAGAAGGAACTATGGGAAAGTTTTCCTTATGCCTCCCAATTGAGATGAGATGCCCATCCAAAACCCTCCACAATAAAACTCAAGCCCCTATGACTCTTATGCCTCCCTCAAGTACCCCTTTTTCCTCCCATACTCTTATGCCTCCCTCCTCTTATGGCTCCCTCAAGAACAAGGTAAGAATGTGAACATTCTTACCCAAGATGGGCATCCCTCTCAAACTCCCTCCACAATATCCTATTCTACTCTTATGCCTCCCTCATGAGTTTTCCCATAGACCTCTCCTACACTACACATTAAGCACTCTATCCATTTTCACAATACACAAAAGTAAACATACATTATTCACAATTTTAGCATCAACAACAATATGAAAGCAACAAAAAAGAGAAGGTTTCCTACCTCTCCATTGGAGAAGCCTAAACCAAGAAGCTTTGCACAAGCTCCCTCCAAAAGCAATCCCAAGCATGCAAGTCCAAGCTCCTTCTTTTCTCTTTCTCCCAATTCTTTCCTCTCCCAAAAGAAAATAAAAGAAAAGAACTCCTCAACAAAAACCTCCAACCCCCTCAACAAGAGAGGAAGTTTCCATAAATAGAAAAAGGAAGAGTGAGGGTGATGTGGCTCCTTGTTGGATGCCACCTCACACATCCTCAAGACCACCTCCCTTTAGTCAACTCAAATCCCAAAACACCATAAATGGGTGGTTGGGTTGAATGACATCTCTTTTCCACATCCATCCCTTCCCATGTGCCCTAAGGCACAATTAAATGCAAAAAGAAGAAAAGTGCACTCCAAAGTCACATTTCCCTTCCCAAAACAATAAATAATCCCCTTTTTGGATTCCCAACCCATAGATATGGTTGGTAAGGGGTTTTGGGAAGTGTGGGACAAGTTTAACTTGTCCCACAAGTCCCCCAAAATTGCCCTCAATCTCAAATTCGAGATTCAAAGGATTTGGAGTGGTCAACACTCAAAACCAAGCATTCAATACATGAGGAAACACAAGGCTCAAGGAGCCAACCATCAAAATTAATTACACCCACTAGACTTCCCTCCAAAACTTAAAAATTAAAACAAGGTGTTAAATTAATCTAAACATACTTAACAAAAGTAATTTAACAAAAAGACATCACAAAAGAAATCACCTACTAAAGCAAGTTAAAACAAGTAATTAAAATTCTTACCCCCTTGGTCACATAGGAAAATTTCCCCCTCATGGAAATTTTTCTTAACACATAAAAGAACAAAGGTAACACAATACAATTCACTAGTTGCCTTGACGACCAAAAGTTGTAACCACCCGACATCCTGTTGTGTTTGGTTCCCAATCCCCCTCATGGTTGTGATCATGTTGTGTTTCCTGCAAAATACAAAATACCTCCTTCGGCCTTGTGGCCATGTCAAAATATCCAAAATACCCATATGCATGAAATTTATTAACATCTATACGTAATTCAATCAATCATTATTTCTAGGTCTAAATCACAACTTAATTATGCATTTTATCATTATCCAAAATTATAGTAATGTAAATTCAACAACTACATTCTACTCATCATGGCGAAGAAATCCAATGTTAGAACACATGCAATATATCCATATAAAAATAATATCGGTATCCAATAGTCTGTCCATGAGTCAGTGTAGATCATACTGAAAACAAAATCCAATCATAATCCAAATGCATCTAGTCACAAAACATCATGCTAATCAACATAAGTATAAGTCATGTCCATATCCAAAGTCTGCATAACTCAAAATGATAATCAACTAAGTGTCGTAGGGAAGTGGGCATTACATAATACCCATTTCACTTAGCACATTTATTTGGGTTTTTATTTACACAAATAAATTTTCACGGGCACGACATCAGACTCCTCAACTCAATATATATGTAAATGAAGATGCCTCTCGGCATAATTAATAGATTATATTAGTTTATTAATATTACAGTATAATAATTTAATAATATTTTTTGTTTATGATTAAAATATGGAAATATAATAATATATGAGTATTAAATGGTATGTATTATATATGACTAGAAGATTTTAGATTATTTTTATCAATTATATAGTGAATAATAAATTCTGATAATAATATAATTAAGTTTATAGTTCTATTTAAAACAAAATATTAAATATTTATATTTATGGTTATGAATATATATTTGAATATTATAAATATAATATTTTACTAAATAATATTAATTAATTTATAAAATTATATTATTAAATTATAAATTATAAATTATATTTATTTAAATTTGAATTTATCTTTATAATATAGTTAAAATGTAATTCATTAATATATATCTATTGTTATATGTAAATTTGAATTTATATTTATATTTATTGTTATGAATATATATCTGAAAATTATAAATTTTATTTATTTAAATTTGAATTTATTTTTATAATATAGTGAAAACGTAATATTATATATATAATATTTTACTAAATAATATTAATTAATTTATAAGTTATATTATTAAATTATGAATTATTTATAATTTCTATTTATTTAAATTTGAATTTATCTTTATAATAAATTTAAAATGAAATTTTAGATATTTTTCTTGATCAATGTATATGATGCTTAATATTGTAATATTTATTTATATAATAATATATAAATAGTAAATGACATGTATTATATATTTTTATGAATGTAATAAATTTATATTATTAATTAATAATATTATATTGTAAATGAGTTTATAATTCTATTTAATAATTTTTATTATATATTTATATTTATTGTTATGATTATATAGAGTAATATTATTAATATAATATTTTAATATACTAAATAATATTAAATTATAAATTATTTATAATTTTATTTATTTAAAATTAAATTTATTACTATAATATGGTTATAATATTGATGTATATAATAATATGAGTAGTAAATGGAATGTATTATATATTTTTATAAATGTATATATTAATGATATTATTAAATTATAAAACATTTATAATTCTATTTATTTAAATTTATTAATGAATTTCTTAGATATTTATCATGGTCAATGTAAGTAAAATATATAACAACAATAATGTAATATTAATATTTATTATAAAACATTTAAAATTCTATTTATTTATACTTTGGACTATTATAAATATAATATTTTACTAAATAATATTAATTAATTTATAAAACTATATTATTAAATTATAAACTATTTATAAATTCTATTTATTTAAATTTGATTTATCTTTATAATATAGTGAAAATGTAGTTCATTAATATACATTTATATATTGTGTTATGAATATATATATATATATATATATATATATATATATATATATATATATATATAATATTTTGCTAAGTAATATTAATTAATTTATGAAGTTATATTTTTAATTATAAATTATTTATAAATTCTATTTATTTAAATTTGAATTTATCTTTATAATATAGTTAAAATTAATTATGTATATAATATTATAATATTATATTGTAATTGAGTTTATAGTTTGATTTAAAAATATATTAAATATTTATATTTACTGTTATGAATATATATATTTGATTATTATATATATAATATTTTACTAAATAATATTAATTAATTTATAGAAATATATTATTAAATTATAAATTATTTATAAATTCTATTTATTTAGAATTGAGTTTATCTTTATAATATAGTGAAAATGTAATTCATTAATATATATCTATTGTTATATTTATATTTATTGTTATGAATATATTATATTGTAATTGAGTTTATAGTTCTATTTAAAAAATATATTAAATATTTATAGATATGGTTATGAATAAATATTTGACTATTATAAATATAATATTTTACTAAATAAAATTAATTAATTTATAAAATTATATTATTAAATTATAAATACTAAATAATATTAATTAATTTATAAAATTATAAATTATCTATAAATTCTATTTATTTAAATTTGAATTTATCTTTATAATATAATCGAGAATGTAATACATATATATATATATATATATATATATATATATTGTTATATTTATTATTATTAATATATATCTTAATATTATAAATATAATATTTATAATAATTTGTATTTATTTAAATTTGAATATATTTTTAAAATATATTTAATATTAATCTTATATATAATTACGCCGTAAGGCGTTCTTCATAGTGGGATGCGACTGCTTTGGGACCGACAAATGTCGGGGAATGAGCATACGGGATTGATAAGCGAGAGGCGTTGAAATCTAACTGGTAGAGGAAAGCGGGTCAATCACGGCCATTTTTAATAATTCTTTCACGATTGGTCTCAGAGGGCTACGAAAGGAGGACCTCCGGAGCCAATGGAGGCCACCAATCCTGTCACTGCAAGAGGCCACCTGTACTTTACGCCCAATTCATCCAGTTCGCTTCGAATGAGGGCACTGGTTTCGAACTCGTGATATGCAAGTTCAGGATTCTCGTGAATTTTTCTGCGTATGTGTTTTAGCCAATCCAGGGTTTGGGGTTTTCTCGCCATTTGAAGAATTTTCTGCGAAAATTCCCTGGAAGTTTGAGCGATCCCGAAGCGATCGATAACCGGAGAATATGCATCGTGGAGGTCCGGGTTCGAATCCCAGGCAAGAGCGCCTGAAAGTAAATGGAAAATGATAAAAAGGGCAGTAGCCCTGGGCCCGCGGGAAGTCATTTCAGCACCTCAAACTGAAGAGAGATCATTTCTACTTAATGTGGATAACTGGAACGTAACGAGGATTTTGTTTTAAATTGATAATTCGTTCGTCGGAGGCTCTTCCCGGTTGCTCTTCCCTGATTCACCTTTCCGGCGCCCCTGTTCCGATGTCTACCGTGCATGAGTGGCCATGGGGCCTTCCCATCACTTCACGTCGGATTCAAACGTGACAATTGCATTTTGTGTATATTCATGGCATTCGTGACATTCCATGAAACGGCGTTTGGTCAGAGGCATTTCTGTGCAAAGATTTGAAGCCCAGTCAAGAACACCATTTTGTGCATGCATTGCAGTCAGTTATCCCATAAAGTCAGATTTCTACTACCACCGAAGCCGCCGCCAAGTTGCTTTTTGTTTTGATTAATCGAAATTTCACAAGTTTGGTTCCGGCGACATCAAACTTTAGACTTCACAAAGCTGTTTATTGAAGTGTAGAGGCATCGATCTGCCATGGCAACACAAGGTAACTTCAGGGGCGCAAGCTGCAAGACGGTTTGGAGTCTTCTGTAATGACGAATCTGCTAGCACTTTCTGGTGTATGCATACTCGAGTTATTTTTTTAAAAAAATATTTGAACGTAAATACACACGCTCTTTTTACGCCGTAAGGCGTTCTTGTAGTGGGATGCGACCTGCTGGGACTGACAAATGTCAGGGAATGAACGCACAGGATTGATGCTAGCAGAGGCGTTGAAATCTAACGGTAGAGGAAAGCGGATCAATCACAGCCATTTTTAATAATTCTTTCACGATTGGTCTCAGAGGGCTCATCGTGGACTTTCAAAATACCTATCGATTTCTTTTATATTCAAGCATTCTCGACTCAGTTTCTCACAAGTTCTTCTTAGTATTGAAAATGGCAGCAGGTCGTGTACAATCCATTGCAGGAAGTGGGTTACAGAGCCTCCCTCCTCAGTTTATCAGGGCCCTCCATGAGAGGCCGGGTGCCTTGAAGAGCAGCCCTTCCGCTCGGGTTCCACTGATCGACTTGTCCAATTTGGGCCAAGATGTAACCGCCCATCTTCGTGCAAAAACCGTAGCTGAAATCGGAAACGCTGCAGAAGAATGGGGACTGTTCATAGTGGTGAATCATGGAGTTCCAGAGCAGCTCATTCGGCGGTTGCAGGAAGCTGGCAAGGAATTCTTTGAGCTTCCACAGGAAGAAAAAGAGAGGCACGCTAACCAGGCGGAGGAAGGGACGTTAAAAGAGGGATATGGCACCAGATTGGCGCACAACATTGATGGAAAACTTGGGTGGAATGACTATTATTTCCATATGCTGTGGCTTCCTTCGGTCAGGAACATTCAGACCTGGCCAAAACGCCCATCCTCCTATGCGTATATTTCTGTTTCTTCCTCGATAATTATCATTGCTGTTCTTGTTTTTTCAAAGATTGTTACAATATTTTTTTTGTCAATTTATCTTCTTTTATTTTTATTTTTGGGTTGATTTATCGATGTATGTGGTGTTAGTCATTACGCCGTAAGGCGTTCTTGTAGTGGGATGCGACCTGCTGGGACTGACAAATGTCAGGGAATGAACGCACAGGATTGATGCTAGCAGAGGCGTTGAAATCTAACAGTAGAGGAAAGCGGATCAATCACAGCGAAGCACACGGATTGTGCTTGGTGAGGAATAAATCTGGCCGTTGATGAGATAAGATACATTGTAGCCGTTGATTTCTTTACAGTGGGAGAAGTACCTCGTTTGGGAAACCGTGCATCAGAGAGAGTCACCAAAATGCTTGACGAAATGATATTACAAGGCGGGTTATCCACTGTTTCGCTGAACCTGTGCTTCCATGGCGTGGCGGAACTTGGAAAAGTGGAGGAGGATGTAACTTCTAATGGATGCCTTAATGCTGGGTGGCGATGCTACAGGAGATTAATGGCTTTATACAGGGCGGCCATTGAATCTTTGTGATATATGAATGACCAGTTCTAATTGTTTTTAGCTCGAAATGTTCGTGTATCGCTGCCTGGTAATATTTTTTAGGGTCCCTCAGGTCTACTAGAAGGCGAAAGCCCCTTTTCCTCCTCACTCTTCTGTGCTCAAGACATTTTATTTTTCTGTTATGCTCAATACATTCGGTAATAGAAATTGATTCTTTGAAGCCTTGATGATCTTATAGATGGTGGACAAACACATTGATAACAAACCAATAGCGCTGCACCATTCGAAACCTAAGATTTCGAGTTAACCGGTAGCTTTTTTTCCTGGTTTTCTATATGATGTTATTGCAGTCATTCTTCTTTTTGTTGAGATGGATCACATCATGATCATGCATGTCTGATATTCTGGGTTCTACTGTTTTGAAGGAAATGAAATGGGTCACTGGCCTATGACTATTTTTATCCAGATCAGCTAGCCACTAGCCTCTCTTTGTAGTTGTACACATTTTATGATTGCTCGTACCTTATTCTTCTTGTTCACTGTTCCACACGCAATGGTATTGTTGGCATATGAAATATATTTTGGGTTCAAAGGATGGCCTATGCTTTATTCTGGCTATACCCATATTGTGATTAATATTACCTTGTTGATTGATCAAAAGTCAACCCATCATGGCATTGACATCATAAATCTGTTTAGAGTAAATAATAGCCGAGGCTTGATTCTTGATGACCAACTTAATATTTAGTCATGATTTGAGTTTGTTTCTTTGATGACCAACTTAATCTCTGCATACCATCTTTGAATTGCTCCAGTTTAAATATGGTATGCAGAGATTAGGTTGCAAGGATTCACATATTATATGAAGCTCGTAACAAGTTCATGACTTTTATTGCATGCTGAAGAGAGAAATTCTCCATTAGGATTCATTTTAAACCTTTCCCAATCAAGGGTTTTGCATGGTTTCTTGGAGCTTCTAGGGCACACATGCTTATCATTAATTATTATGCAATCACTCAGGTGTTTTCCCTAAATGTGATGAACCTGTCAGATTCATTTTTTTTTAAGAACCACTCATGTAGGTGATCTAGACAGTTGAAATAAGTGTTGGAAATCTATTCATATATTCCACAACTCAAGTTCTAAAAATTGGAGGGTTGATTTACCATATACGAATGAGGGAAAAAGTCTTATCTCAATAAAACAAAACTATATTTTTTTGACAAATAGCCAATATACCCAAAAAATTATTCTAATGACACCCTTCTACTTCAGGGATATTCTATATCTTGATGTCCATTGCAATATGAATGTTGTTTGTTTTTACAATTGGGGTCAGACATATAGATTGGATGTTTAGATTGGTTGTTTCTAACTGTCACAATGTTCTATTGTAGAAAGGGTCTTTTATTGTTTTTCTTAGTTGACTAACTGATTGTTCTTCACTCTTGTAGAAATTGACTACTATGCTTTTTTGCACATTTTTTAAACTAATCTTATTGTAATTCATTTTTAATTTTTTTGTTATAAAAATAATAGATAATTTCATCTCTCAGATGTATTTTAGATATATTTAATTTATTGTTATTAAATTCTATAGAACTTAAAGATCAAAGTGCTTCCCTTCTTAAACAAACACAATTTTTTTGTTTTGTTTTGTTCACACCAGACTTACTACGGATTCTAACTGTCCCAATGTTGTATCCTAGAAAGGGTCCTTTCTTGTTTTTCTTAGATGTTTGTGGTGCTGTTAATTCGATGTGCAACTATCATACCAACTATTTCATAATTATTACGTTCTTTCTCGATAAGCATGCAAAACTCTGTTATTCTCTGTGTTAGTCAAAAAAAAATTGTCTTTTTGTTAATATGCTTCAAAGGCTTGTTGGTGTCTAAGTTTTCTTTCGAACGGTGAAACTGGATTGCACATGGTTTGTGTTTTTTTCTATTCAAGAACGCTTAATTTTTAAGTTTTTTTTTCATAGGGTTTTCATTGTTCATAGAAATGAACGGCTTTCGAATGTTTATGTGAGATGGTATTTTTCATGGGGTTTAGTATCTCAACCACTAAGGTTCTTGTAATTTTTTGTCTATTGATTTTGGTGGAGGTTATAGATCGTCTTTCATGTTATTTGGGGCTAGATATAAATCTCAATCTCATAATTTGGGGTATAATTACAATATTTTTTTGAATTTTTGTTAATATGCTTCAATGGCTTTTTGGTGCCTTGTTTTTCTTTGTGATGGTAGAACCAGGTGGCACAAGGTTAGTACTTTTGCTCCTCGGCGGAAACTCTTGGTCTTGACTGTATTGTCCCATTATCCCTCGGATGTTGGTTGGGGTTTTTATTTCACGTTATTTCTCTTGTTGTGCTTTCATGCATGTAAGTATTCCTTGAGAAAAAAATGCTTGAATGAGATTTGCAAAATACATAAAGATGCAATAAAATATATTATAATTTTATTAACATGTTTTAGTCACATCTTAGAGACGCTAGAGGCTATGGAGAAGTCACTTGTAAGACTTGACAACAACGAAATTTGGAAACTTTTTTACAAAATTGTTATTTAGATTGTATTTCGCAATGCCCAAAATTCTCTTTCATATTTCATTGTTGCTTATATCCTGTATCAACAATGTAGTAGTAGCTTTCGGCATGCCCAATATTCATAGTGAAGTGCTTATATATACAATTGCTTAAACATATCCTATTTATGTTTTGTTTTTCTTCACATATAAATGTAAAGCAAATTACGGAAAAAATCTAATAAAACTCCTTAGATCCCTTGTAATCACATGGTTTGTATGCGATTGCTAGTATTATAATATTATTATATGTAATTGAGTTTAAAGTTTTATTTAAAAATCTATTTTAATAAAAAGCTAGCGATTAGTAGAAGTAAAAAAGTGTTAAGTGTAAAGATTGGAAAACTAATAGTAATTCCTATTTGATCGCTAACATTTTAAACTCTAAAATGAATGCTTTCTATAATTATTTTTAATCACAACGTCTAATGAAAATTTTAAAATGAGCTTTTGAAGGAATAAAGTAGATCGTTTAATATACATGTTATTTAATATATACTCGTTATTTGCTTTGTTTTTTATATTATTTAAAACCTTGTTGTTTGCTCTTTCAACTTTTAAGGAAAAATGTGAACTACTTACTTATTTTGACACATGTCGAGACAAGTAATAACTTTTGCTTTTTTAATTTTTAATAGGGTGTTTGTTTATTCATGTTCTATTTGTTGTAGGGTTTAAAAACATGTCTGTTTTTTCTCTTTGGTGAGAGCACATTTTTACTCTGTTATTTGAGTTTAAATTAGTTCGGATTGTTGAATCGTACAATATTTGAGAAGATCTATTCTTAGCTTTGTTCCTTTTTCTCCAATATGAATGATTGGGTTAGGGTTTTCGTTAAAAAAATTGTTATTGTAATTGTTATTGTGCTTTTATAATCTTAGAAATTAAATTTTTTAGTGTATTTAATTAATAATCTAAAATTTTTGATATGAATGAGTGCTTGTTCGTGTGCTTTTTATAATCTTAGAAATTAAATTTCTGTTTTTTTAAAATTGTTATGGTGCTTGTTAGTGTGCTTTTATAATCTTAGAAATTAAACTTGTTTTGGTGTTCAAGTGTGATTGTAAAGCAAGTGTAATTGTAAAAAAATTGTTATGGTGCTTGTTATTGTGTTTTTATGATCTTAGAAATTAAAATTTTGGTATTCATGTAATTTAAAAATACATAAGTAGTGCTTGTTTTGGTGTTCTTAAGAAACTTTTGATATGAATGAATGTTTGTTAGAAATTAATTTTTTGGATTAAATTACATAGTGAGTGGCTTTTATAATCTTAGAAATTAAACTTGTTTTGGTGTTCAAGTGTAATTGTAAAAAAATTGTTATGGTGTTTTAAGTACTTTTATAATCTTAGAAATTAAACGTGTTTTTGTGTTTAAGTGTAATTGTAAAAGTTCGGATTATTCAAACGTCTACAATATTTCAGAAGATCTATTCTTAGCTTTGTTCTTTTTCTCTAATATGAATGATTGGGTGAGGGTTTTGTTAAAAAAATTGTTATTGTGCTTTTATAATCTTAGAAATTAAATTTTTTAGTGTATTTAATTAATAATCTAAAACTTTTGATATGAATGAGTGCTTGTTCATGTGCTTTTTATAATCTTAGAAATTGTTATGGTGCTTGTTAGTGTGCTTTTATAATCTTAGAAATTAAACTTGTTTGGGTGTTCAAGTGTAATTATAAAAAAATTGTTATGGTGTTTAAGTGCTTTTATAATCTTAAAAATTAAACTTGTTTTGGTGTTAAAGTGTAATTGTAATGCGGTGGGCATCGAACTCTCCTTCTCTACCTGCCACCTCGGCTTTCCCTCCCAACCACCTACCTGCCAACGATTATGGCCGTCTTGTCCGTCCTTGCGTGAGGAAAGGGGTGGAGTCGCGTTTTTTTTCTTGCCGTGATCTCTTCAGGATTCTCCTTCAATGCGTATGGGTGGGTGTTGGGCGCAGTCTAGTTGTCATGGAGGTTAGGTGAAGCTACAAGCTAGCTAAACAGGCTGTCCAGCTATGTTGTGGTCTGCTCAGTATTCAATGCATCCTCAAAATCGTGCTGTACAGGCAGCTACAGTGGAGCGCGGAACTGAAATTCTCCTCGGAACGTGCCGTGAGGAAGCTTTTGGCGATATGCAGCAGCTACAGGGTAGAGAGGTAACTTATCACAGAAAATCAGCGGCCTCCAGAGAGAGTATGGGCGACAGCTGCTGCAGGGCGAGCCCAGGGAGCCGTGGTGTAGATCCTGGCGTTCTGCTTGCACGCGACCTGTCGTGATCAGTTGTTGCAAAATCTTACAGCTGTAGCAGAAGCCATTTTGAGCGCTTCCAACGAACAGGTTGTCCACTAGGTTGTTATCTGTTCAGTTTGACTGCAGCTTCAAGTTCGGGACTCTCCTTCAAGATAGTTTTTATCAAAATCGATTAAGTGACAGTGTGAGTGTTACCAGGAGACCCGATGAAATTTAGTTACAAAGATTCTCTTTTGAGATCTTCTTGCTGTTTGATGTAACTCATGGAAGAGAACCTCATAGAGGCGGGCCTGTTTCATATCAGAATATTCATGAAGCACGGTTTGCCTTGCAAGAAAACTTTCAGGAGATCTACGCATGTTGGAGAAAATGTCTTGGGAGATGAAGGTAGCAGGATATTTTTCGGATCCAGATCTTGTACTGAGTTGTTTCTCCAAAATCGACCTTGGACAGTGAGGGTCCTTGATCCGTGGTCGGCTGGACTTCGCTTTCAAAATCTGTCTGAACATTCTCAGAAGCATCATACGGGACCACCGCCTGATGCTGTCGTGTTTTCTTGCATTTTTGTGGACTTTCTCTATCTCCACACACCTCTGATGGACTCTGCAGTTTCATTTCAGTTTCCCAAATTTCTCACGGGCTTCGGACACGGATTTTTTTGGTAGAATACCAGGTTATATGGAACAACGTTTATGAACAAACTTGTTTCTGCATTGAAGATAGATAGCAGTAAAACCACATTGGTTATGACACAAATTTGAAGTGCTAATGTGGTCTTTGAGTGAAAAAAAAAAAGGGGTTTTCAAAATCTGTGCCACATGCCAGGCAGGGTATTTTGTGAAAGCTTTTGTTCAGTCAATTCGTTGAGAATGTTCTAGCTCCTGATAACTGCAAGTATAATTGTGCCTTACTAGCTGGAGCTTTGCAAAAATGGTTTAAGCTCCCAATATTCGCTGGAGGGCCGTTCCAGTAAGCATTTGAGATTTTGTTAACAAGGTTAAGTCCTGATAGAGATCAGCAAATTCTGTGTTGCATAGCCTCCACGGCACATGAATGCATCGGGAGAACTCCAAAATTGTTTCAAAAGAGCTCTCCTATTTCTACCCTTTTCCCCAAGAGCTTGGGTCAGAAAGCTTGCCGCAAAATACTTGGAGTCTGTACCAAGAGATTCTTTTTGGTTATAAAGCCACCTTCTTCTGCTTCGTCTCAGACTAGGGCTGCTCCTAATATAAGAGCACCCAGGTTAGGAGGTCCAAATCAGAAACAATCAGATGCATATGGAGATGGTGGAGGTGTTTGGATGAATGATGAAGGATTAAGTTCAATTGCCAAAATGGGGCCTACAGAAGTTCTAGGGCTGATCTTGGAGCGGTGTTGGGAGGATGATGGCAAATATTTTAGACCACCCACCCTGGCCGTGAACTCCTACCTGTGCCAACGTGAAGATGTTCGATGTTTGGGCGCCCAACGAGCTTGAAGAAAATGGAATTAGGCTTCGGTTGCTGTTGCAGGCCCGGTCCATCTTGTTATCGACTGCGGGAGCTTAATCAGGCACGATATTCTCTATACCATTAATTCTTATGCTGTTATTTAATTGAATCATTAAATAACTCTACTCTTCTTATAAATGTCTCGTGTGATGGTATGCTGTTTGGTTTTCACTTTCCTGGCTCATTTGTATTTTGTTTTGGCGTTAGAAATGATTGCGTTGGTTGAAGCCTTTATATTGTTTTCTGGGTTTTAATAAATATTAGTTGGGTGAACTTTGTTCTTAAGTCTAATAAAACAAAAGAGGTGGAGGTCCTGTAATGAACACCCCCTAGTTCCTTATGTTGGTCTCACGATTTGAATGTTTTATCGAACATTGTTGTTGGACTCAACCTTACAGTTCCTGTTTTGTTCTTATTCTTGTTTCGGTTCGAGATCTTTAGTTCTGGGTTATGTCGAGTATTTGCGAATTAGGGATTGAGTACTGCAAGTGCATTGTGTATAGGTGAATGATGCTTTTCCTGTCTCTATTCTTTTCTTTTAGTTTCTAGTAACCCTTCCCGGTTGGCTTGGTGTGTGCTTAGCTTGACTGATTATCGATTTGAGCCAAGTTGATATTACTCTCAACTAGGTTAGTTGCTTTTGTTACTTGTTTGAATCGCTCAAAGAAATACTTTTATTCTTCGAGTGTCATGGTTGATCGTCATAATTTGATATCAATTCATGTTCACCGTTTGGAGATTGTCGTCTTTGGAATCACCTTCTCTCCCTTGGTAACTGTTGTATGTTTTGAGGAATGTAGCTGATCCTATGGAATGTCTTCTTTTGACGATACTCACATTTCTTTTGGATAGTTTAAAATGTCAGAGGAAATACTCTTTTTCGTACCTTGATTTTGTTTCACACATGTTGGAGGATACGAGATCTACTGGATCATTAGTGAGGAAGTTTTCAAATCTTAAAAATTGGGATGTTGGTTTTATGCGTAAGAAATTACTCTATTTTTTTCTCCATAAAGATGTTTAAATTTCATTCTCCTGTGACTTAGAGGTTGGTGTGTTTGGAAACTCATTGGTTGACTGGTTTTTGTTATGATCATTGTGATACGACCTCCTTGCTGTCATTGTAGTAGAATGGTTATGCGTTGACCAGAAAGGTTTAAGTCAACTTGTTGTTGACGACAGATCCTTTGGAAGCTATGTATCTTGTGTTGTGTTCTTGTGAATGATTGAGTAACCCTCCTGTAAGATTTATAATGGATATGTTTGGTCTTGTCAAGTTTGTCCTTTTTCTTAAGACATTCTCTTGATTAGAAGAAAGTCTAATAGAAGGATTGTTAGGATAGGATGTGACCCATGCGAGGTCATTTGTGCGTTTCATCCCTTTTCTTTCCATTTTTATTTATTCTGTATTGACATAAAATTAACTGTTATAGGCACATCATCTTAATATTAATAAGTCATGTTGGTTTAGATATTCTCATGTCGATTGATTGTTTGGGATCTTCCAGTGGCATAGTGAATCCTTGGCTTGGTGAACTAACTTAAACAAATAGGGATAGATCACGTTTCAAATTAATTCTCTTCCTGTAATTGTTTTTGTTTCGAAATGTTATCTTGTTAATGACGGTCATTATTGTGATATGGGTGAAATTCACTATGATGTTTATTAACTGCTCCTATGTGAAAATGATAATTGAATAGAGTTAGTGCCATCCCTTTTATTTAGACATTTTATGCTTTTGGACAGCTCTTTAATTGCTCTTGTTTAGACTCTTGAATTATTGTTTTCTTCTTCAACGGTACTTTTCTTCCTTGAAACAGTTAGATAACAACATAATGTCTTAATGTTATAGCTTTTATCGTGCTCAGTTCTTGCGAACTGACATGTGCTAACAAATGTGCAGGAGGATTTTCTGAGTAGAAAGAAAAAAAAAAAAGAGAGAGAGAGAAAAAGAAACACGTGTAGAAAGTGGATTCCAGCCTTCTTAGGAACTGCTGATGCACGAATGTTTTTCTTTTACTTTACAGCATTGGTATGGAAATTGTGGAGGCTATCTAGAAGACATTGTGTTACAATTTTGTATTGTTCTCTTGTAGGTTGTTGTTATCGTTTGAAAGTCAATTTGAGAAATATTATTGTCAATAAGATTAAATGAACTTGTTTTGACATGCGTATCCTTTGTTGAATTTTCACTTTTCAGAATATGATTTATCCTTGAATTGTCAAACCTAATTCTAGTTATCCGAACTTGAATCATCTTGCATCGCTCTAGTTACCTTGGTCTTGTGTCGATTGGTAAAGGACTATGTTTTGGAACCTAGCAAAAGAAAACAAGAGAAACAAATATACCTTGTGATTCCGCGTAAACTAATCAACAATCTCTTATTGTGGTAAATCCTCATATCGGTCTTAAGGTGAAATCAATGATTGAATTCTTGGAAGATAATAAGATTATAATAAATAGAAGGAACTTGACTAAGAAACTCTTCGATCTATCTTACCCGTTGAAAATGTAAATAGTATACTTATGTCTATCTCTTCAAGTGGAGCCCAAGTGAAACCTTTAATAATTCGGGTTAGTCTCTTGCCCCAAGGAAATCCTTTTTAACCACTAATAAGATCTTAATGATGAACCCAAGTCTTAGACAGTCATGTACTGTAAAAATAAAATAAAATAAAAATATGACCGCTTAAAGGGGGTAAAACATATATGTTTAAAAGCACAACGTTGAAAACAGTTTGATGAAGTTAAGAGCCTTGATAAACTAACTGCCTCCTAACCAATGAACAAGTTAATCAAGTTAATGAAGCAACCTCTTACCATCCAATAATTGGTTTACACTGTATATTAACATTATCAAGGTAGGGGAAAATTCTTCAAAGGAGACATGACTTTCAGATTCTCCTATCGTGATTCCTCTGCGAAAAGTAAAGAATGTAAAAACACTTACAGCTAAAACATGAATCTAAAGAAACCTTCTGTGGGAAGACCTTGTTGTAAGACTGCATACTTTAGATGAACCATTGTGTCCTTAGTGTGTGCCTCATGTCTATCTGTAACTAGTGTGGGTCCGTGTTGTGGAAAGCATGTCTTTAGTTGATTGTATTCCCTAGAGAACTTGTGTAGTGTCGTATTATCTTCAAGTAAGTCAAAAAAAAAGTTATCCGGTATTTCACTGTGTTGTCCTTGTGTTGGTAATTTTGGTGTGTTACAAGAATTGTAAAAAAATTGTTATGGTGCTTGTTATTGTGTTTCTATGATCTTAGAAATTAAAATTTTGGTGTTCATGTAATTTAAAAATACACAATTAGTGCTTGTTTTGGTGTTCTTAAGAAACTTTTGATATGAATGAGTGTTTGTTATAAATTAATTTTTTGGATTAAATTACATAGTGAGTGGCTTTTATAATCTTAGAAATTAAACTTGTTTTGGTGTTCAAGTGTAATTGTAAAAAAATTGTTATGGTGTTTGAGTACTTTTATAATCTTAGAAATTAAACGTGTTTTGGTGTTCAAGTGTAATTGTAAACCAAGTGTAATTGTAAAAAAATTTTATGGTGTTTTAAGTACTTTTATAATCTTAGAAACTAAACGTGTTTTGGTGTTCAAGTGTAATCGTAAAAAAATTGTTATGGTGCTTGTTATTGTGTTTTTATGATCTTAGAAATTAAAATTTTGGTGTTCATGTAATTTAAAAATACATAATGAGTGCTTGTTTTGGTGTTCTTAAGAAACTTTTGATATGAATGAGTGATTGTTATTGTGTTTTTATAAGATGAGGGTTGTTTTGTGGTATTTTTAAAATCTTCGTAAAAAAAAATTTTTAATACATATGAATGTTTGTTTGGATGTTTTCACAATTTAGTTTTTGAGTGTTTTTATAATCTGAAATTTTGATATGGATGATTGTTCAATTTAGTGTTCTTTTAAAGGTAGAAATTGTTTATATGGAAGATTGTGTGTTTGTTTGGTGGTGCTCTTGTAATTTTTAGAGTGTTTTGTGGTTACATATGAATGTTTGCATTGGTGTTTTTTGTAATTTTAAATTTTTGTAAAATCTTCATAAAAGAATTTTTAATTAATACATATGAATGTTTGTTTGGATGTTTTCACAATTTAGTTTTTAGTGTTTTTATAATCTAAAATTTTTGATATGGATGAAATGATATGCATGATTGTTTAATTTAGTGTTCTTTTAAAGGTAGAAATTGTTTATATCGAAGATTATGTGTTTGTTTGGTGGTGCTCTTGTAATTTTTCAAATGTTTTGTGGTTACATATGAATGTTTGCATTGGTGTTTTTTGTAATTTTAATTTTTTTGATATGAATGAGTGTTTGTTGTAATTTTTAGAAAATTTTGATATGGATGATTGTTTAATTTAGTGTTCTTTTAAAGGTAGAAATTGTTTATATGAAAGATTGTTTGTTTGTTTTGTGGTTGTATATGAATGTTTACATTGGTGTTTTTGTAATTTTAATTTTTTTTTATATGAACGAGGGTTTATTGTGGTGCTTTTGTAATCTTAGAAAATTTTGATATGGATGATCGTTTAATTTAGTGTTCTTTTAAAGGTAGAAATTGTTTATATAAATGATTGTTTTTTTTGTGGTGCTCTTGTAATTTTTAGAAATTTTTTATATATATGGATGATTGTTTTGTGGTTGCATATGAATGTTTGCATTGGTGATTTTTGTAATTTTAAATTTTTTTGATATGAACGAGGGTTTGTTGTGGTGCTTTTGTAATCTTGAAAATTTTGATATGGATGATTGTTTAATTTAGTGTTCTTTTAAAGGTAGAAATTGTTTATATAAATGATTGTTTGTTTTGTGGTGCTTTTGTAATTTTTAGAAATTTATATATATATATATATAATATTATATATATATATATATATATATATATATATATATATATATATATATATATATATATATATATATATATGGATGATTGTTTTGTGGTTGCATATGAATGTTTGCTTTGGTGTTTTTGTAATTTGAAATTTTTGAGTGTTTGTTGTGGTGCTTTTATAATCTTAGAAAATTGATATGGATGATTGTTTAATTTAGTGTTCTTTTAAAGGTAGAAATTGTTTATATGAAAGATTGTTTGTTTGTTTTGTGGTGCTCTTATAATTTTTAGAAATTTTGATATATATGGATGATTGTTTTGTGGTTGCATATGAATGTTTGCATTGGTGATTTTTGTAATTTTAAATTTTTTTGATATGAATGAGTGTTTGTTGTGGTGTTTTTGTAATCTTAGAAAACTTTGATATGGATGATTGTTTAATTTAGTGTCCCTTTAAAGGTAGAAATTGTTTATATAAATGATTGTTTGTTTTTTGGTTGCATATGAATGTTTTTTTTTATTATTGGAAAATAGTTTTTTGAAAGGGACTATACCCTTGTACATGAAGGCTCAAAAGCCAAGATTAAAACATGGAAGCCCTACAACAGAAAACAAACTGCGCAGAAAAGTACCAACGCCCAGCAACAATTCAGCAAAAAAATAGCTGAAAAACAACAACAATCTGCAACAGTACCGCAGCACCCTGGCAGACCCAAAAACCACAGTTCGGAACCAGCAAGAGACAATGTAGATCAGCCGAACACCAAAAGAGAGAAGAATCATCGAGGCGGAGAAGTGTCATTCTTTAAAATAAACTTTTTCTTTTTACGGACAGTTACCCAACCTGATGAAGCTTCCACGAATGGAGGGTTAGAAAAAGGAGAATTTTCCACAGTAGCAAAAGTTCCAACTGAAACAACCTCATTGTTTTCATGAGACAAATTCTCCTTGCTGTCAACAACTGTATGAGATAAATTTACTGCAATTTCCTTATTATCGGCAATAGTATTTTCCGATAAAGGGGTTTTAGGGACAAAGTCAAATTCAACCTCAGCATTTGGAATTGCTTCAAGGTACTCTTTTGCATCGAAAATCAAATGTTCAGGTGGGCATCCTTCCACCAGCTGCGTTTCTCAGGCTGGTGTTTTTCCAACCCACAAGCAATAGAGGTATGACCAAGACCGAAACATCTTCTACATCGAAATGGAAGACCTTCGTAATCTAGAGGTTGTGACCAAGTTCTGCTTTGCACCCTGAGATCAATGGTTGCAGGGAGGTTTTTAGCCGTATCAAGTTCCACCAATATCCGAGCATAGGTAGTGTGGGTGTATTCAGCAGTTTGAGAATCTATAAAAAGAGTAGTTCCCAAGGTGTTTCCAATAGATTTCAAACATTCACTGCTCCAGAATTGGAGGGGTAGTTGGGGCAGTCGGATCCAAACAGGTTTGCATGAAAAAGACTCAGTGAGCGGGTTAAAATAGGGGAACCAGGGTTTAATGACCAGGTACTTAGATTGGCAAACCCAAAGCTTGGAAGCTATGGAGTCTTTATCAGCTATTGCAGAAAAAGTCACAATAAAGATACCTTTAGCACACAGATATAGGTCTAACCTCCCAGTGAGCAAAGGAATCCAGTGCTTGGAAATCCATGCGTGTAGGTCAGGAAGGTTGGGCCAGAGTCCTCCGAATCTGCAGATCAGAGCATGTTCCCGATAGTATTTTTCGGTTGCATATGAATGTTTGCATTGGTGATTTTTGTAATTTTAAATAGTTTTGATATGAATGAGTGTTTGTTGTGGTGCTTTTGTAATTTTAGAAAATTTTGATATGGATGATTGTTTAATTTAGTGTTCCTTTAAAGGTAGAAATTGTTTATATGAAAGATTGATTGTTTGTTTTGTGATGCTCTTGTAATTTTTAGAAATTTTTATATATATGGATGATTGTTTTGTGGTTGCATATGAATGTTGCATTGGTGATTTTTGTAATTTTAATTTTTTTATATGAACGAGGGTTTGTTGTCGTGCTTACGTAATCTTAGAAAATTTTGATATGGATGATTGTTTAATTTAGTGTCCTTTTAAAGGTAGAAATTGTGTATATAGATGATTGTTTTGTGGTTACATATGAATATTTGCATTAAATTTTGATATGAAAGATTGTTTGTTTTGTGGTGCTCTTGTAATTTTTAGAATTTTTTGATATATATGGGATGTGTTTTGTGGTTGCATATGAATGTTTGCATTGGTGATTTTTGTAATTTTAAATTTTTTGATATGACTTGCTTTTGTAATCTTAGAAAATTTTGATGTCGATGATTATTTAATTTAGTGTCCTTTTAAACGTAGAAATTGTGTATATAAATGATTGTTTTGTGGTTACATATGATTGTTTGTTTTGTGGTGCTCTTGTAATTTTAGAATTTTTGATATATATGGGATGTGTTTTGTGGTTGCATATGAATGTTTGCATTGGTGATTTTTGTATTTTAAATTTTTTGATATGACTTGCTTTTGTAATCTTAGAAAATTTTGATATGGATGATTGTTTAATTTAGTGTCCTTTTAAAGGTAGAAATTGTGTATATAAATGATTGTTTTGTGGTTACATGTTTGTATTAAATTTTGATATGGATGATTGTTTGTTTTTGTGGTGCTCTTGTAATTTTTAGAAATTTTTGATATATATGGATGTGTTTTGTGGTTGCATATGAATGTTTGCATTGGTGATTTTTTAATTTAAATTTTTTTGATATGACTAAGTGTTGGTTGTGGTGCTTTTGTAATTTAGAAAATTTTGATATGGATGATTGTTTAATTTAGTGACCTTTTAAAGGTAGAAATTGTGTATATAAATGATTGTTTTGTGGTCATATATGAATGTTTGTATTAAATTTTGATATGGATGATTGTTTGTTTTGTGGTGCTCTTGTAATTTATAGAAATTTTTGATATATATGGATGTGTTTTGTGGTTGCATATGAATGTTTGCATTGGTGATTTTGTAATTTTAATTTTTTTTTATATCATTAAGTGTTTGTTGTGGTGCTTTTGTAATCTTAGAAAATTTTGATATGGATGATTGTTTAATTTAGTGTCCTTTTAAAGGTAGAAATTGTGTATATAAATGATTGTTTTGTGGTTATATATGAATGTTTGCATTAAATTTTGATATGGATGATTGTTTGTTTTGTGGTGCTCTTGTAATTTTTAGAAATTTTTGATATATATGGATGTGTTTTGTGGTTGCATATGAATGTTTGCATTGGTGATTTTTGTAATTTTAAATTTTTTTGATATGACTACGTGTTTGTTGTGGTGCTTTTGTAATCTTAGAAAAATTTTATATGGATGATTGTTTAATTTAGTGTTCTTTTAAAGGTTGAAATTGTTTTTATGAAAGATTGTTTGTTAATTTTGTGGTGCTCCTATAATTTTTAGAAATTTTTGACATATATGGATGATTGTTTTGTGGTTACATATCACTTTGTTTGCATCGGTGTTTTTTTAATTTTAATTTTTTTTGAAATGAGTCGGTGTTTGTTGTGCTTTTGTAATCTTAGGAAATTTTGATATGGATGATTGTTTAATTTAGTGTCCCTTTAAAAGTAAAAATTGTTCATATAAATGATTGTTTTATGGTTACATATGAATGTTTGCATTGGTGTTTTTTGTAATTTTAAATTTTTTGATATGAATGAGTGTTTGTTGTGGTGCTTTTGTAATCTTAGAAAATTTTGATATAGATGATTGTTTATATAAATGGTTGTTTTGTGGTTACATATGAACGTTTGCATTGGTGTTTTTTGTAATTTTAAATTTTTTTAAAGGTAGAAATTGATTAAATAAATGATTGTTTGTTTTGTGGTGCTCTTGTAATTTTTAGAAATTTTTGATATATATGGATGATTGTTTTGTGGTTGCATATGAATGTTTGCATTGGTGATTTTTGTGTGGTTACATATGAACGTTTGCATTGGTGTTTTTGTAATTTTAAATTTTTTTAAAGGTAGAAATTGATTAAATAAATGATTGTTTGTTTTGTGGTGCTCTTGTAATTTTTAGAAATTTTTGATATATATGGATGATTGTTTTGTGGTTGCATATGAATGTTTGCATTGGTGATTTTTGTAATTTTAAATTTTTTGATATGAATGAGTGTTTGTTGTGGTGCTTTTGTAATCTTAGAAAATTTTGATATGGATGATTGTTTAATTTAGTGTTCTTTTAAAGGTAGAAATTGTTTATATGAAAGATTGTTTGTTTTTTTTTGTGGTGCTCTTATAATTTTTAGAAATTTTTGATATATATGGATGATTGTTTTTTGGTTACATATCACTACTTGCATTGGTGTTTGTTGTATTTCGTAATCTTAGAAAATTTTGTTATGGATGATTTTTAATTTAGAAATGATTGTTTTGTGGTTACATATGAATGTTTGTATTGGTGTTTTTGTAATTTTAAATTGTTTTGATATGAATGAGTGTTTGTTGTGGTACTTCGTAATCTTAGAAAATTTTGATATGGATGATTGTTTAATTTAGTGTTCTTTTGAAGGTAGAAATTGTTTATATAAATGATTGTTTGTTTTGTGATGCTCTTGTAATTTTAGAAATTTTTGATATATATGGATGATTTTTGTAATTTTAAATTTTTTTGATATGGATGTGTTTGTTGTGGTGTTTTTGCAGAGACCTTGGAAATTTTTGATATAAATTTGATATCGATGAATCTTTGTTCTTGTGTTTACGTTATATTTTATTTTTATTTAATTTAGGTAATTTTTTTTTTATTATAGGATATATATATACCGTGGGTGTTAGTAATCGATAATAGACCTCTTAATTATAATTATGTTTTAATTTTATATTTAAAATATAAAAAATTGTGTAATTTTTATATTATAAATTTTATTATTATGATCAAAGGAAAAAAATTATAAATATAAGGGAACAAAAGTTGATCAATAATAATAAATATACCATTTAAAAATAAGAAATAGATAAAATTGAAAATAAAGTAAAATAAAAAAATCAATTGAAACATTAAAAAAATGGAACTAGTAATATTATTTTAAAATCGAAATAAAAAAATTAATAAAATTAAATATTATAAAAATTCAAAAATTTAATAACAAAAATGATAAATTTTAAAAACAACATTTAAAATAAATTAATAAAAATGAAAATAAAACGCAATTTTAAAAAATATAAAATTGTAAAATAGAAGTTTGCATAAAATATTAAATTTTAAAATTCTAAATTTAAATTAAATAAAAGTCAATAGTAAATGAAAAATAATAATTCACAATAACAAGAATATTTTTAATATTTTTTTAAAAAAATTCAATACAAATAAGTAAAAATTAAATAGAAATAAAAATTCAAATTACATAAAAATAATTAAAAATTAGAAAATATTAATAGAACTTTAACAATAATAAAATAAATTAAAGCAAGTGAAATAAAAACAATTAAAAATTAAAAAAACACAAATAATGAAAATAAAAATAATTATTAAATGTTTTAAAAGCCAAAATGTAATTATTGTCAATAAAAAAATTGATATAAAAAATAAAAATAAAATTCAAATAAGACAAAAATAATGAAAATAAAAATAATTATCAAAATTTTTTGAAGTCAAATGTAATTATTGTAAATAAAAAAATTAATAAAAAAATTTCTTAGAAATTAAAATCTTTGATTTTGAATATCAAATAAAATGACAAACCATAAAAAAGAGAAAAGTAAGTAAATTTGTTTAAAAAAATGAAATTTAATAAAAGTGAAAAAAATCATATAAAAAGATTAAATAAAAATTTAAAATATGGTTTAAAAACTAAGAAATTTTAAAAAATAATATTAAAAAGATAAAATTTACTTATAATTAATGTTAATATCATGATTAATAATCAAAATTGATGAAAGTACAAAAATTAAAAATTTTCTTTAAAAGTATTGAAAAATTAAAATTGCAAATAATTATAATTAAATAAAGAATTTTTAAAAATAAAATATAATTATTGTTAAAAAAGTTCAAATAAAACAATAAGGAAGATGATATTAATAATTGAATAAAATTGAAAATTAAAAATAGAAGAAATTTAAAAATTAAAGAAAATTAATAAAAAAATAAAAATTATAATTATTGTTGTATATAATGATGAAATAATTTCATACTAAAGACCATGGGAAGGGTGTGTTATCTTTTTAGGTTGGTGTATAATAAAATAAAATGAGGGAAAAAAACAATTAAATCAATAAAATAGAATAATAATAATTAATTAAATAAAGAAATTAAAAAAAAATCAAATAAAACAAGGAAGAAAATATTAATAATTGAATAAAATTGAAAATTAATAATGGAAGAAATTTAAAAATTAAAGAATATTAATAAAAAAGTACAAATTATAATTATTGTTGTATATAATGAACAAATAATTTCATACTAAAGACCATGGGAAGGGTGTGTTACCTCTTTTTAGGCTGGTGTATAATAAAATAGTAATATTAATAAAATTTAAAAAAATTGAAAATTTTCTCGACATAAGAATTGCTGTTGTTATTCGTCGATTGTTCGATGGTCGCTAATCGGTGCATTTCTAACCCTAATCGCGTACATGGCATGCGGTAGCTATGCTTCTTTGGGACGGCAATCGATGCGGCTGCGGGTTCTACTTAGACAGGGACAATACGGTGCGGGTTTGGATTCCGCAGAGGCAACAGGACAAGGTGGACAGCAGATCTAATGTAGCCAAATTAAGAACAACCAGATAAACTGCAATAAAATGAACTCCAAAAGAAAATAGATCTCCTTCTTCGTTATCAAATAATGAATTACAATGTTTCCTAAATAGGAAAATAACTCCCAACTCGAGTTGCCAAGTAAACTCTAGCTAACTCTGACTAAATCTACTCTAGGTGGCGGAAATTACTATTTTTAGCAGTTTACTAGAACCTGCTATTCTTAGTAAGTTCGCATGCTTATTCCTACGGGCACAGAAATTGCCACGCATCTTCTACATCCCTAAATTAGAGGAATTGCCAACTTTCTAACTCACAATGCAATTAATAGACTAAAATTAACTAATGCTCAAAAATAGGAAAAAACCAAACTATAACTTAAATCCTAATTTTCGGCCTCAAGATGGCGGATTTAGGGCCCGAAAACATGTCGAAAACTTGCCCCAACCGGTAGGGCGGGTTGCCGCTGCGTTCGTCTCATCAAAACACGTGGTTTCAAAAAAAAAACGGACTCAAACGGACACCCGGAGCTCAAGTTATGACCTTGTCAAGTTCCTGCTAATTCGGGCGCATCAAGATCTCCTTCTTCCCCTGGCGCTGATCAGGCTCATGATTCGTTTCTTGAGCATAAGACTGTAATACGACCCATTCAAACTACTGATGGAGGCGGCAAGTCTTTGGAGGCTAATAACAAGTTTTCAACCCTTTCTTTGATTAACCTCGCTTTTGCATCCTCTGAGGACGACGACACATTTACCGGTCAGGCTCCCTCTGGTGGGGAAGGGCCACTGTCGCTGGGAGTTCAACACGCTTTGGACGGGACTGGCCATGGCGCATCTATTCAAGGCCGCACTGTAGCCTCTTTCAAGGAAGCATTAAGGGGCAAGGATTCTCCTCTAAAGCCTGCAGAGAATACCCCATGCATAACATTTGGGGAGGAGGTCATTACAACTGAAAAATACTATCAGGAACATGCTCTGATCTGCAGATTCGAAGGACTCTGGCCCAGCCTTCCTGACCTACACACATGGATTTCCAAGCACTGGATTCCTTTGCTCGTTGGGAGGTTAGACCTATATCCGTGTGCTAAAGGTATCTTTATTGTGACTTTTTCTGCAATAGCTGATAAAGACTCCATAGCTTCCAAGCTTTGGGTGTGCCAATCTAAGTACCTGGTCATTAAACCCTGGTTCCCCTCTTTTAACCCGCTTACTGAGTCTTTTTCATGCAAACCTGTTTGGATCCGACTGCCCCAACTACCCCTCCAATTCTGGAGTAGTGAATGTTTGAAATCTATTGGAAACACCTTGGGAACTACTCTTTTTATAGATTCTCAAACTGCTGAATACACCCACACTACCTATGCTCGGATATTGGTGGAACTTGATACGGCTAAAAACCTCCCTACAACCATTGATCTCAGGGTGCAAAGTAGAACTTGGTCACAACCTTTAGATTACGAAGGTCTTCCATTTCGATGTAGAAGATGTTTCGAGTCTTGGTCATACCTCTATTGCTTGTGGGTTGGAAAAACGCCAGCCTGAGAAATGCAAGTTGGTGGAAGGATGCCCGCCCAGAACATTTGGTTTTCGATGCAAAAGAGTACCTTGAAGCAATTCCAAATGCTGAGGTTGAATCTGAATTTGTCCCTGAAACCCCTTATCGAAAAATACTATTGCGATAACAAGGAAATTGCAGCAAATTTACCTCATATAGTTGTTGACAGCAAGGAGAATTTGTCTCATGAAAACAATGAGGTTGTTTCAGTTGGAACTTTTGCTACTGTGGAAAATTCTCCTTTTTCTAAGTGTAACACACCAAAAATACCAACACAAGGACAACACAGTGAAATACAGGATAACTTTTTTTTTGACTTGTTTTGACTCAACACGACACAACATGTCGTCACAAGGTTACAACCAACACCAGGAACCACTTGTTACGGGGGAGACCACAAGGTCAGCACGAGAACGTTCACACCTATCAAGGGCAATGTACTCTTCTTTTGACAAGACAACATGGAAGTCCAATCCACATGACACACTTACAGCTAGGGCAAGCCACAGTAAGAAATGATTGGAGGTTATTTATTTTGATAAGACACCCTTTAGCTCATGACTTAAGTTTTTAGAAGGATTCAATATATGATTCGCACAAATTCATCTTACCAACTGAGTTAATTTCTTATACACTGTAGAGAAGTTCACTTAAAATCTTCACTTTATGACAATAGAATTGTTTAGTTCCAATAACTTAATAAAGGGAATAATTAAATTCCACAAGGCTATCTGTCCATACTTACGCTACTAGAACTTGTTCATTTCCTTGCTACAACAAGAATTCGTGTTCAACAAAATCAAGAGGACTTACAAAGTATCCTAGGAAAGAGATAAGGAGATTAAGTCGAGTTAAATTCCTCTTTAAGACGTCATTAGTTATTACCAAGGTTTAATTGGAGCTTGGGGTTTTATACGTAATTATTAACGCTTTTACTTAGGCTTAATCGAAAGAGTTTATCAAAAGGAAAATACTTACTTTCAAATAGGTGAGAGATAAATTGTGTGGTTTCAAAATTTTCTTCTCTTACTTGTTAAATCTTATTAGAAACTAACTATTGTTTTCCTTTGGCTTGTTTTAGGCATTCACCAAAAAAGAGTAGTGTTCACTAGTTTAGCTAGGGATATCAATTTATAAAAATTTACTTTACAAGGATAGTTTCACCTTTGAGTACTTCAGGAATCTCTTGTTCTCAAGTAAGTCATCTCTATATTAATTTATCTGAATACACATATTTTAGTTAACTTCTATAAGGGTTAACCATTCCATTTAATTTTACTTTTATCACATCATTACAAGGTGTCAGAGAGTTTTGACTTAACACTTTATTCTCAAAAACAAGGTTTTACAATACTTATGCCAAAGTAATGATTGAATATCATATCTCACCAAGGTAAGTAACTTGTCTAACAACAAAAAAGGGAAAGAACACTTCACCACGTAGTTTTTCCAAACATACAACGCAAGAGATCTTCTAAACTCCTTGCAAGCAAAGTTACAAAATTTACACCGCATTGAACTTTCTACAAGAACTTCATAATTTGAACTGATGAAACTTTTACACTCTTTTCTTTAATCTACTCACATAATCCATCTGCACAAATATTATCTAGAGTCAGTTCGCTAGAACTGAGCATGATAAGATATAAACCTCTCCTAATAACTTATGCCATCTAGTATTTAAATAAATGAAAGTTTGCAATACTCTTTATCAAGCAATTTCTAATAGACATTTAAAACTTAACCGCACATCTCATGATAATGCATTTCATACTCATTAATGTTCACTTCCTTAAGATTTGCTTACATAAGAACACCATCCCAAGAGACTAGATATACAACCTTAATCATGCAATTAAACATACTTAAATTACAGTAAATAATAATGACGCTCACCTAATACCCTCGACCTACTTCACATATTTAAGTACCCAACAATATTATCTTTCAATTAAATAAAAGCACCAACGACATTAAGCTTATATAATAAATACAAGTACCAATTTTATATTATTCATCGATATTACCCAAGTATCAAACCTTCATAGAAACTCAGTGATATGAAGTATAATTTGGATATTTATTTCACAATTTTAAGGATATACTTATGTTAACAAAGATTCCACCAATCCACAAGTTCGTATAATATTTAGGTATCCTTTTGGTTGCTTATTCCATGTCTCTATATATTTCTTTTAGTACAAGGGTCCAACTCATTGGAATGAGCTACGATTAACGACATTGTCATGTTTTGCTAATATGTCCAAGATACATTTGACTAACTAAGATAAGTAAGCACAGATCAAGCCACTATAAAAACAAGTACCAACATTATCTCAACTCCCAGTTGAGATGCAAGTATCAAATTTTAGCTAACATAATAATCATCGTAAATACCAGAAAATATTCCATTCGTTAACCAAGTATTGAAATAACATATTATCCTTACTGGTTACCTGATAACATAATAAATCCTGTTATATAATTCAACCTCCACTTGCATACACCAATTTATGAGTATTAATTATTGTTATATAAAAATGAAGTTAAATAATTTCAGGTGGACTTATATCCTTACTGGCATACATGGTATGCACAGTCTCATTATGGTAGCTGTTACCTTTATTTAAGGCTGTGTATGAATCCATTCTAGGGTAGTTATCTTAACTTCCCTATTCATCTGTTTTTCTACCAAACGTCTTTCGACAAGCTTCAAGGTCAAGTATAAGATAAATTTATAATTTCATATTTCAGGCATTTCTGAATTCATATGCATGAGGGCATCACATATCAATCAAACTTGAGGAATGTCGATGTATCCAATATTACTTTAACCGATTCAAGGATCCAAGTAGTGCCTCAAAAATTAAGCCAATTAATTATCCACAGAGGATAATGAATTGCGTGCATAACATATTTGTAAAGGTCATAGAAAACCCATTAACGCATGCTTCAGGAGGGTTCCAATCTAATAATAAGCTCATAGTAATAGTAATAGTAGAGGGCCTGGTGAGGGGTTTTCCATAATCCCCAAGGTAAATGATAATCGAATGACTCAGATGGAGCTATCTAGAAAGACCAATTAAACTAGTATGACTCTCCAATTAGAAGCCCCCAATTCTAAAGGGGTTTATATCGTTATCAAACCACATTAAAAGACAAACATAGTCTTCCAAGAAAATTCCCATTTTCAAGCCATGTTCTACAAATAAAAAAACGATACAAGGGATATTCTACATCTCATACACACACCACAATATCTTCTACAGAAACCACTGTTCACAGAAATAATCATAAAAAAAATGATAAACCAACTTTATAAGATCGATAAGCAAGAATCACTGGAGAGATTTCTTATTGTCAAATAGTAATTAAGATAAACGGAAAAACGGGGAGAGAGATCAGCTCATGCAATTATAATTATAAGTCATCCGAAACCCATCTCTACAGAATTCAAACAAAATAAAATTTGCAGAGATTGATTTACCCAAATACTAAAGGAAATAAATTATTAAGAGAGAGGGTTAGGGCTTATCATGCCTGTTTGGGGCTTCCTCAATGCAGCCACGTCGAACCAAGGCTCGGGCAACAGCAACACAACCTGCGCAACTTCTCTTCCTCCGCCTGCTGAAGATCCATATCCTGTTAACGGCCATGCTTGGCATAGGAAAGGGGGTGATTGAAACATGCCTTCTTGGAATCCTCGGGAGCAACTCCGGGAAGATAGAAGCACTCTGTTCTCTTGTGTACATCAATGTACTCATCTGTTTCGTCCACAATTTCTTCCTGCAACAGCTCTTCAAAAACATCTTCAAGTGTGATAATACCTATGACCTCCCCTTCTTCAATGTCATCCAGCATCCTATTATCTCCATTTCTCAAGTCCTCATGCCCTGGCAAATTTCTTTGCTTGTCTAGTGAATTAAGCTTGGTAGGCAATTCTGCATTTCCAACTCGACCCTTCTCAAGGTCAACTGGCTCAGCCTGGTTCAACAAAATAGAAGAATTGACATTTGAGTCTTCATTTTTTTTTTTTTCTTGATACTTTCCTGAGAATTTATATCCTCAACATCAAGTTGAGGCTTTAGGTTTCTAGCTTTGACAACTGCAGCCATGTGTGCTTCTCTTCGAAATTCATTTAAGATATCATAAAGTGGCATGTCTGCTGGAACCTTGGGTATTCTCCTAATTGAAACAACACACTTTGTTAGGAGACTCTTAACCAGGAGAAGACCTATTATATTCTTAGGGTTTCCAGAGTACACGGGAACCCGGCTATGGCCTCGGGCCAAGATCTTCCCCATTGCCTCCCTGCCAAGCTCAAACAATCCAGCTTAGAATTCACAGCCAACGAAAAGGTTGATTCAATTGGTGTCATGGCCTCCTGAGTAGTCTTCTCAGTCAAATCAAGTGCTCCACTTATTATTGTTGTCTCATCATGTGAAAGCTCCCCACCTTTACCTGCCTCCAGGCCATGGATTGAAACCAGAGCTTTCAGTTTTCCCTCCTAAATAAAGCAGACTCGTTGTGCCCAAGAACACAATCCAGCACCTTCCCAACAGGATAGGCAATGGGATGGCAAATAGTCATAAGCACGCGTACAAGCCAAACAAAGTTTGCACCAGCAGCAAGGCCGTATCGTGCACATATTGCTTGTGGAGTAACCTCACCAAAGGCCAAGACAAAGGTAACAGAGAGAATCACAGCAACAACAGGGTGAAAATTCTTATCCAAATATATTGGAAGAGCCTCCAACATGATATCCATTCCAAATTAATAACACGTCCACCAGCAGCTTCGATACGGCCCATCTCATCCTCTCGTTCAGGCTTATGGTCATTAGAAAGAGGGATTGTTTTTTCCTCCCTAGATAACACTGCTCTTGAATCTCCACAGTTAGCAATAACAAGTTGAGATGGACTCACATCAGCTATGACAGCCGTTGAACCCACATTTTCTGGTGCAGCTGGATCTTGGCAGCAATTACTTATCATTTGTACATCCCCAGTACTGCAGCCTCCAGATTTGATCGAGCTTCTTCCATGTTAGATTCACCACCTGGATAGAAGCGAATTCCAAAATGAAAAGGCAAGACAGCTCAAATAAAGATTTACCTCGTTCTTCTACTAAGTGCGAGGTTACGCAACAAGCGGTCTTGACCGGTCGCGTGCAACTGAGAACATTAGGATCAACACCAACGGTTCCTTGGGCTCGCCTGTGGCATTGTCACACTCGGCTCTCTATGGGCCTCTGATTTTCTGAGATAAGTTTACTTCTCTACCCTGTAGCTGCTGCATACAACCAAATCTTCCTCATGGCACTCCTAGAAGGATTTCGGTTCTGCGCCCACGGATTCTGCCTGCACAGCCTGATTTTCGAGACCCACACCCACCTGTACGCATTAAAGGAGGATCCCAGAAGAGATCATGGCGTAGAAAATGGGGCTCCACCCACTCCCGTCTCCCTCACGCAAGGACAGCAGAAAACACGGCGGTCATTTCAACCCGCAGGTCAGGTGGTTGGGAGGGGGCAGGTAGAACAAAAAAAATACGATGCTCAGCTGGGCATTACATTCTCCTCCCCTTAAGAAAGCATCGTCCTCGATGTGACATTACACAGAGGAAAGGAAATGGTACGCAACAAGGGATAGATACCAAAGAAAACACACTCTATGGTTTGAAATTTTGGTTGATTAAAGCACGGTCACAAGGTAGCCTTAGGAACATTTGGTAGAATTTTTAACTTTCAATGTTCTGTGAAGATTGGCAGTTCTTTCTTGTTTATTATTTTCATTAGTCTCTTTCCGTTATCATTATTTCTAGTTTTAGTTTCTTTTAAAAATATCATCATTGAAGGGTTTTGATTTATTCCTTATTGTGGGTGCCCAACATGAACTGCTAACACAACACCCTATCAGGTTCACAAGACCCTACAGATTCACAAGCACACAAGTATATACTTCAAGACTGTATTACACCACAAAAGGTTACACAATTATGGAATAGAATAGGCACACTCCACATAACATAGTACTCGGCACACATCAATGAATGACATACCAAAATACTTAACCAAAATAGTACTACATCCACTAGACATCACGTCGTTCACAATGAAAAACTCAATTACCAACACAAGGACAACACAGTGAAATACCGGATAATTTTTTTTTGACTTACTTGAAGATAATACGACACTACACAAGTTCTCTAGGGAATACAATCAACTAAAGACATGCTTTCCACAACACGGGCCCACACTGGTTACAGATAAACTTGAGGCACACACTAAGGACACAATGGTTCATCTAAAGTATGCAGTCTTACAACAAGGTCTTCCCACAGAAGGTTTCTTTAGATTCATGTTTTAGCTGTAAGTGCTTTTACATTCTTTACTTTTCGCAGAGGAATCATAATAGGAGAATCTGAAAGTCATGTCTCCTTTGAAGAATTTTCCCCTACCTTGATAATGTTAATAAACAGTGTAAACCAATTATTGGATGGTAAGAGGTTGCCTCATTAACTTGATTAACTGGTTCATTGGTTAGGAGGCAGTTTGTTTATCAAGGCTCTTAACTTCATCAAACTGTTTTCAACGTTGTGCTTTTAAACATATATGTTTTACCCCTTTTAAGCGGTCATATTTTTATTTTATTTTATTTTTACAGTACATGACTGTCTAAGACTTGGATTCTTCATTAAGATCTTATTAGTGGTTAAAAAGGATTTCATTGGGGCAAGAGTCTAACCAGAATTGTTAAAGGTTTCACTTGGGCTTCACTTGAAGAGATAGACATAAGTATACTGTTTATTTTTTTCAATGGGCAAGATAGGTCGAAGAGTTTCTTAGTAAGTTCCTTCTATTTATTATAATCTTATTATCTTCCAAGAATTCAATCATTGATTTCACCTTAAGACCGTTCTGAGGATTTACCACAATAAGAGATTGTTGATTAGTTTACGCGAGATCACAAGGTATGTTTGTTTCTCTTGTTTTCTTTTTGCTAGGTTCCAAAACATAGTCCTTTACCAATCGACACAAGACCAAGGTAACTAGAGCGATGCAAGATGATTCAAGTTTGGATAATTAGAATTAGGTTTGACAATTCAAGGATAAATCATATTCTGAAAAGTGAAAATTCAACAAAGGATACGCATGTCAAAACAAGTTCATTTAATCTTATTGACAATAATATTTCTCAAATTGACTTTCAAACGATAACAACAACCTACAAGAGAACAATACAAAATTATAACACAATGCCTTCTAGATAGTCTCCACAATTTCCATACCAATGCTGTAAAGTAAAAGAAAAACATTCGTACAACAGCAGTTCCTAAGAAGGCTGGAATCCACTTTCTACACGTGTTTCTTTTTCTCTCTCTTTTTTTTTCTTTTCTACTCAGGAAATCCTCCTGCACATTTGTTAGCACATGTCAGTTCGCAAGAACTGAGCACGATAAAAGCTATAACATTAAGACAATATGTTGTTATCTAACTGTTTCAAGGAAGAAGAAAAACACCGTTGATGAAGAAAACAATAATTCAAGAGTCTAAACAAGAGCAATTAAAGAGTTGTCCAAAAGCATAAAATGTCTAAATAAAAGGGATGGCACTAACTCTATTCAATTATCATTTTCACATAGGAGCAGTTAATAAACATCATAGTGAATTTCACCCATATCACAATAATGACCGTCATTAACAAGATAACATTTCGAAACAAAAACAATTACAGGAAGAGAATTAATTTCAAACGTGATCTATCCCTATTTGTTTAAGTTAGTTCACCAAGCCAAGGATTCACTATGCCACTGGAAGATCCCAAACAATCAATCGACATGAGAATATCTAAACCAACATGACTTATTAATATTAAGGTGAAGTGCCTATAATAGTTAATTTTATGTCAGTACAGAATAAATAAAAATGGAAAGAAAAGGGGTGAAATGCACAAATGACCTCGCATGGGTCACATCCTATCCTAACAATCCTTCTATTAGACTTTCTTCTAATCAAGAGAATGTCTTAAGAAAAAGGACAAATTTGACAAGACCAAACATATCCATTATAAATCTTACAGGAGGGTTACTCAATCATTCACAAGAACGCAACACAAGATACATAGCTTCCAAAGGATCTGCGTCAACAACAAGTTGACTTAAACCTTTTGGTCAACGCATAACCATTCTACTACAATGATAGCAAGGAGGTCGTATCACAACGATCATAACACAAACCAGTCAACCAATGAGTTTCCAAACACACCAACCTCTAAGTCACAGGAGAATGAAATTTAAGCATCTTTACGGAGCAAATCGTAGAGTAATTTCTTACGCATAAAACCCACATCCCAATTTTAAGATTTGAAAAAAAACTCCTCACTAATGATCCAGTAGATCTCGTATCCTCCAACATGTGTGAAACAAAATCAAGGTACGAAGAAGAGTATTTCCTCTGACATTTTAAACTATCCAAAAGAAATGTGAGTATCGTCAAAAGAAGACATTCCATAGGATCAACTACATTCCTCAAAACATACAACAGTTACCAAGGGAGAGAAGGTGATTCCAAAGACGACAATCTCCAAACGGTGAACATGAATTGATATCAAATTATGACGATCAACCATGACACTCGAAGAATAAAAGTATTTCTTTGAGCGATTCAAACAAGTAACAAAAGCAACTAACCTAGTTGAACGTAATATCAACCTGGCTCAATTCAAAAATCAATCAAGCTAAGCACACACCATGCCAACTGGGAAGGGTTACTAGAACCTAAACAAATGAAAGAAAAGGATAGAGACAGGAATAGCACCATTCACCTATACACAATGCACTTGCAGTACTCAATCCCTAATTCGCAAATACTCGACATAACCCAGAACTAAAGATCTCGAACCGAAACAAGAATAAGAACAAAACAGGAACTGTAAGGTTGAGTCCAACAACAATGTTTGATAAAACATTCAAATCGTGAGACCAACATAAGGAACTAAGGGGTGTTCATTACAGGACCCCCACCTCTTTTGTTTTATTAGACTTAAGAGCAAAGTTCACCCAACTAATATTTATTAAAACCCAGAAAACAATATAAGGGCTTCAACCAACGCAATCATTTCTAACGCCAAAACAAATACAAACGAGCCAGGAAAGTGGAAACCAAACAGTATACCATCACACGAGACATTAATATGAAGAGTAGAGTTATTTAGTGATTCAATTAAATAACAGCATAAGAATTAATGGTATAGAGAATATCGTGCCTGATTAAGCTCCCATAGTCGATAACAAGATGGACGGGGCCTGCAACAGCAACCGAAGCCTAAATCCATTTTCTTCAAGCTCGTTGGGCGCCCAAACATCGAACATCTTCATGTTGGCACAGGTAGGAGTTCACAGCCAGGGTGGGTGGTCTAAAATACTTGCCATCATTCTCCCAACACCGCTCCAAGATCAGCCCTAGAACTTCTGTAGGCCCCATTTTTGGCAAATGAACTTAATCCTTCGTCATACATCCAAACACCTCCACCATCTCCATATGCATCTGATTGCTTCTAATTTGGACCTCCTAACCTTGGTGCTCTCATGTTAGGAGCAGCCCTAGTCTGAGACAAAGCAAAAGAAGATGGCTTTACAACCAAGAACAATCTCTTGGTATAGACTCCATATCCATAAAACAGTCCCTAGACTTAGCATCCTCAATTAAGGCTGACCAGTCACTAGATTGCTTCAATGCAGCTGCTTTGCGAGCTCGTGCCAGTGCCACATTCATGCAGCGAATAACATCTACAAGGCCAACCCCATGATTTGAAGCTTGGACACAAAATATACTGATTACATCACACTCCTGGCTCTGAAGGCATCTACCATAATGATAAATAAACCTTTTCCTTCATCAGATCTGAGGACAGCATCAAACTCTCGGTGCAAACATTTCAGCTGTAGCTTGAAAGTGTGATAATTCCATCAGCACCCTTTATGCCTGCCAACATAGTGACTCGTAGAAGATGCTCATATAGTTGCAAGGCAAATTGTGCTTCATGAATACTCTGATATGAAACAGATCCGCCCCTAACAGATTCTCTTCCATGAGTTACATCCTACAACAAGTAAGATCTCAATAGAGACTCTTTGCAAATAAATTTCATCAGGCCTGTTGGTAACACCCTCACTGTCACGAATCGGTTTTGGAGAAATGACTCAGTGCAAGCTCTGGATCTGAGGAATATCCTGCTACCTTCATCTCCCAAGACATTTTCTTCAACATTGCATAGATCTTCTGTGCCTGTGGGTGTGATCTGTCACCAACACATAAAGCAAGCGCCATAACTGCAGCAAAGCAAACGTGCTTCATGAATATTCTGATCTGAAACAGATCCGCCTCCAAGAGGCCCTCTTCCATGAACTACATCGAAGAACGAGCAAGGTTTCAGTAGAGAAACTCTGTAATAAATTTCATCAGGGCTGCTGGTAACAGTCACACTGTCACTTAATCGGATTTGATAAAAATATCTTGTAGGAGAATCTCGAATTTGAGGAAGCATTCGCACTGAACAGATAACAACATAGCAGACAACCTGCTCATTGGAAGCGCTCAAAATGGCTTCAACTAAAACTTTATCTCGTCCTTCTACTACGGCTGCAAGATTTTGCGATAACTGTTCACGACTGTGTGGTCGTGTGCAACCAGAACTTCGGGATTCAACACCCACGGCTCCTTGGGATCGCCCTATGTGGCAGCTGTCGCACCCAGCTCTCTCTGGGCCACGGATTTTCGGAGATAAGCTTACTTCTCTACCCTGTAGCTGCTGAAAACGGCCAAATGCCTCCTCACGGCACTCCCAGGAGAAGTTTTGTTCTGCGCCCCCCGGATTTACTGCACATGACAAAGCATGATTTTATGAGAACCCACGCCCACCCTTGCAACAGTCGAGGAAGGAAATGAAGGCAACAAGTCTGCTTTGCTAGCTTGAAGCTTCATCTAAAACGGCCATACAAACTCACGCGGCCAGCAGGGAAGGCGCTTGGACAGAGCAGGTTTCTGGCCTCTCACCCACTCCACACGCAGCCCAAGAAGAATGCACCCAAACTCCACCTAAACGCATTGAAAGAGGATCAAAAGAGATCACGGCAAGGAAAAACGGGACTCCACCCCTTTCCTCACGCAAGGACAGACAAGACAGCCATGCCGATGACAGGTAGGGTGGTTGGGAGGTGACCAAATGCACCCACGTGCCATAAGACTTGCCAGGTTGGCCATGGTGGCGGGTAGAAAAAGACTCCAATGCCCAGCGGGGCATTACATTCTCCTCCCCTTAAGAAAAGCATCGTCCTCGATGCGACATAACACAAAGGCAAAGAAATGGTAAGCAACCAAGAATAGACACAGGAGAGAGTACACTCTATTGTTTAAAATTTTAGTTGATTTAAAGCAGGGTCACAAGGTAGCCTTAGGAACATTTGGTAGAAGTTTTAACTTTTAATGTTCTGTGAAGATTGGCAGTTCTTTCTTGTTCATCATTTCATTAGTCTCTTTCCATTAGCATTATTCTTAGTTTAATTGCTTTTAAAATTTCATCTTTGACGAGTTTTGGTTTATTCCTTATTGTGGGTGCCCAAAATGAACTGCTACCACAACACCCTATCAGGTTCACAAGACATCACAGATTCACAAGTACACAAGTATATACTTCAAGATTGTATTACACCACAAAAGGTTACTCAAATACAGAATAGAATAGGCACACTTCCCATAACATAGGTACTCATCACACATCAATGACTGACATACCAAATACTCAACCAAAAGAGTACTACAATCCACTAGACATTTCCTCAATTTGCATCAATGAAAGACTCACATAACAACAAACCATGCTACAGGTACATAGTGTCCACAAGGGAATCAATGACATGTCCACAACATCACAACACATAACCATCTGACATGAGTAACACATACATCAAAAGTCCACTACCAAACATCACAATAACTCAACATATATCCTGAAACATCAACCATACAGACAAATATCATAAGCCTCCCTCAAACTCTTATGCCTCCCTCAAGTCTCTTATGCCTCCCTCAAACTCTTATGCCTCCCTCAAGTCTCTTATGCCTCCCTCAAGTCTCTTATGCCTCCCTCAAACTCTTATGCCTCCCTCAAACTCTTTTGCCTCCCTCAAGGAGGCCGGTTGTCTCTCTGTGCCCAAGGCACATCGAGTTTGGACACTCCTAACCCAAGTGACATAATAACGCGTAGTTCTCAATAACCCGCTAGTCATATGTACCCCTTGGGGCGTACCCCCATACAACGAAGCGGGTCCATAGGTCCAACCAATCCATGGTGCATCCCATGACCCTATTCCACACATCACGACATTAGAACCAGCACAACAATCCAGTCAAAGTGCCAAGTGGCAAAGTACAAGCCTTGGGCAAGGCGGTAAAAATTCCAAATTTAAAAGAAGACCCCAAATCAAGCTAAAATAAATGACCAAATGGCCAAAGTTAGTATAAAATCCCCATGTTAGTGCCACAAACAACGGAAATGCCCAAAATTGTAAAGCATTGCAATCAAGAAAAGATGCTGGTCCTTGCAAAATAAAATAAAAAGCTCAATTTACGAATAAAATCAACTTATAATAATGTCACATTACGATAACTGTGTGGCCTTATCTGGCCACCAAAGGGGTACTCAACGAGTTGCTGGCACTCGGAACATCGAGCCTCAGCTCGTAAAATATATATATCAATCCCGCCACCCTTCGACAAGGCCAAACATAGTCATAGATACACTAAGGTTGCATACATACAACCACATAGGGAGAGAGGAAAGAGTCACATGTAATCTACTAAACCGAGTTTTGACTCGAGTTATTGACCCATGGTACACCATTCCTCACTCTCAACATACACTTTTACCGATTTCCCTCAGGATCGGTTAGCGTAAGGTTCACAACATAACATATAACTACATTACTAACACCATGGTGGTACACACATAGCTACCATAACGTCTCACGTATGGTAGGTATACGGGGTAGATCACAATCATACATTCACAGGGCGCAATACATCACTTTACCACATTCTGCACCCAAGGTGCAATCACAATACGATAGGGTTCATACACTCACCGTATGACCCAAAATCACAACATGAAGCATTACCTATTTGCACAGTCATACATACGATGAACATAGTACATCACAACATAACATACATTGCAACATAACAAGGTGGTACACACGTTTCTTCAGAACATGGTAAAAACATCATGATACAACTCGTTTCTTTTAACATCAACTAGTCATACAACACATTGATACACCCACATATCACAATATGCCACAATGCTCCAACACTACGTCATCCACATAATAATTCTTTTCACACGCCACAAACAGTAATTCACACGTGAACTCTTCATAGAATCCACAAGAAGGAGAGAGAATACTCTCATCCCCAACACATCAACATGATGACAAATACGCACTGAGTGACATACACATCACGTGCGTTCACAATATCACAATTACGACAATAATCACATCACGCTTAAAGCACATTACTCTTCCAATATAAATCATCGTCATGCAACATCATCATCATCATGCAGTATCATCATGTAACCCCACCACCACCATGCAACATCATCATACAACACCAATCCGGCCCATAGGTTCGAGAGCATGAACCTACGCTCTGATACCAAAGTGTAACAGACCAAAATTACCAACACAAGGACAACACAGTGAAATACCGGATAACTTTTTTTTTTGACTTACTTGAAGATAATATGACACTACACAAGTTCTCTAGGGAATACAATCAACTAAAGACATGCTTTCCACAACACGGGCCCACACTGGTTACAGATAAACTTGAGGCACACACTAAGGACACAATGGTTCATCTAAAGTATGCAGTCTTACAACAAGGTCTTCCCACCGAAGGTTTCTTTAGATTCATGTTTTAGCTGTAAGTGCTTTTACATTCTTTACTTTTCGCAGAGGAATCATAATAGGAGAATCTGAAAGTCATGTCTCCTTTGAAGAATTTTCCCCTACCTTGATAATGTTAATAAACAGTGTAAACCAATTATTGGATGGTAAGAGGTTGCCTCATTAACTTGATTAACTGGTTCATTGGTTAGGAGGCAGTTTGTTTATCAAGGCTCTTAACTTCATCAAACTGTTTTCAACGTTGTGCTTTTAAACATATATGTTTTACCCCTTTTAAGCGGTCATATTTTTATTTTATTTTATTTTTACAAGATACATGACCTGTCTAAGACTTGGATTCTTCATTAAGATCTTATTAGTGGTTAAAAAGGATTTCATTGGGGCAAGAGTCTAACTAGAATTGTTAAAGGTTTCACTTGGGCTTCACTTGAAGAGATAGACATAAGTATACCGTTTATTTTTTCAATGGGCAAGATAGGTCGAAGAGTTTCTTAGTCAAGTTCCTTCTATTTATTATAATCTTATTATCTTCCAAGAATTCAATCATTGATTTCACCTTAAGACCATTATGAGGATTTACCACAATAAGAGATTGTTGATTAGTTTACGCGGGATCACAAGGTATATTTGTTTCTCTTGTTTTCTTTTTGCTAGGTTCCAAAACATAGTCCTTTACCAATCGACACAAGACCAAGGTAACTAGAGCGATGCAAGATGATTCAAGTTTGGATAATTAGAATTAGGTTTGACAATTCAAGGATAAATCATATTCTGAAAAGTGAAAATTCAACAAAGGATACGCATGTCAAAACAAGTTCATTTAATCTTATTGACAATAATATTTCTCAAATTGACTTTCAAACGATAACAACAACCTACAAGAGAACAATACAAAATTATAACACAATGCCTTCTAGATAGTCTCCACAATTTCCATACCAATGCTGTAAAGCAAAAGAAAAACATTCGTACAACAGTAGTTCCTAAGAAGGCTGGAATCCACTTTCTACATGTTTGTTTTTTTTCTCTTTTTTTCTTTTCTACTCAGAAATCCTCGCACATTTGTTAGCACATGTCAGTTCAAGAAGAATCGAGCACGATAAAAGCTATAACATTAAGACAATATGTTGTTATCTAACTGTTTCAAGGAAGAAGAAAAACACCGTTGATGAAGAAAACAATAATTCAAGAGTCTAAACAAGAGCAATTAAAGAGCTGTCCAAAAGCATAAAATGTCTAAATAAAAGGGATGGCACTAACTCTATTCAATTATCATTTTCACATAGGAGCAGTTAATAAACATCATAGTGAATTTCACCCATATCACAATAATGACCGTCATTAACAAGATAACATTTCGAAACAAAAACAATTACAGGAAGAGAATTACTTTCAAACGTGATCTATCCCTATTTGTTTAAGTTAGTTCACCAAGCCAAGGATTCACTATGCCACTGGAAGATCCCAAACAATCAATCGACATGAGAATATCTAAACCAACATGACTTATTAATATTAAGGTGATGTGCCAATAACAGTAAATTTTATGTCAGTATAGAATAAATAAAAATGGAAAGAAAAGGGGTGAAATGCACAAATGACCTCGCATGGGTCACATCCTATCCTAACAATCCTTCTATTAGACTTTCTTCTAATCAAGAGAATGTCTTAAGAAAAAGGACAAATTTGACAAGACCAATCATATCCATTATAAATCTTACAGGAGGGTTACTCAATCATTCACAAGAACGCAACACAAGATACATAGCTTCCAAAGGATCTGTCGTCAACAACAAGTTGACTTAAACCTTTTTGGTCAACGCATAACCATTCTACTACAATGATAGCAAGGAGGTCGTATCACAACGATCATAACACAAACCAGTCAACCAATGAGTTTCCAAACACACCAACCTCTAAGTCATAGGAGAATGAAATTTAAGCATCTTTACGGAGAAAATCGTAGAGTAATTTCTTACGCATAAAACCCACATCCCAATTTTAAGATTTGAAAAAAAACTCCTCACTAATGATCCAGTAGATCTCGTATCCTCCAACATGTGTGAAACAAAATCAAGGTACGAAGAAGAGTATTTCCTCTGACATTTTAAACTATCCAGAAGAAATGTGAGTATCGTCAAAAGAAGACATTCCATAGGATCAACTACATTCCTCAAAACATACAACAGTTACCAAGGGAGAGAAGGTGATTCCAAAGACGACAATCTCCAAACGGTGAACATGAATTGATATCAAATTATGACGATCAACCATGACACTCGAAGAATAAAAGTATTTCTTTGAGCGATTCAAACAAGTAACAAAAGCAACTAACCTAGTTGAACGTAATATCAACTTGGCTCAATTCAAAAATCAATCAAGCTAAGCACACACCATGCCAACTGGGAAGGGTTACTAGAACCTAAACAAATGAAAGAAAAGGATAGAGACAGGAATAGCACCATTCACCTATACACAAAGCACTTGCAGTACTCAATCCCTAATTCACAAATACTCGACATAACCCAGAACTAAAGATCTCGAACCGAAACAAGAATAAGAACAAAACAGGAACTGTAAGGTTGAGTCCAACAACAATGTTTGATAAAACATTCAAATCGTGAGACCAACATAAGGAACTAAGGGGTGTTCATTACAGGACCCCCACCTCTTTTGTTTTATTAGACTTAAGAACAAAGTTCACCCAACTAATATTTATTAAAACCCAGAAAACAATATAAGGGCTTCAACCAACGCAATCATTTCTAACGCCAAAACAAATACAAATGAGCCAGGAAAGTGGAAACCAAACAGTATACCATCACACGAGACATTAATATGAAGAGTAGAGTTATTTAGTGATTCAATTAAATAACAGCATAAGAATTAATGGTATAGAGAATATCGTGCCTGATTAAGCTCCCGCAGTCGATAACAAGATGGACGGGGCCTGCAACAGCAACCGAAGCCTAAATCCATTTTCTTCAAGCTCGTTGGGCGCCCAAACATCGAACATCTTCATGTTGGCATAGGTAGGAGTTCACAGCCAGGGTGGGTGGTCTAAAATACTTGCCATCATTCTCCCAACACCGCTCCAAGATCAGCCCTAGAACTTCTGTAGGCCCCATTTTTGGCAAATGAACTTAATCCTTCGTCATACATCCAAACACCTCCACCATCTCCATATGCATCTGATTGCTTCTAATTTGGACCTCCTAACCTTGGTGCTCTCATGTTAGGAGCAGCCCTAGTCTGAGACAAAGCAAAAGAAGATGGCTTTACAACCAAGAACAATCTCTTGGTATAGACTCCATATCCATAAAACAGTCCCTAGACTTAGCATCCTCAATTAAGGCTGACCAGTCACTAGATTGCTTCAATGCAGCTGCTTTGCGAGCTCGTGCCAGTGCCACATTCAGGCAGCGAATAACATCTACAAAGCCAACCCCATGATTTGAAGCTTGGACACAAGATATATTGATTACATCACGCTCCTGGCTCTGAAGGCATCTACCATAATGATAAATAAACCTTTTCCTTCATCAGATCTGAGGACAGATCAAACTCTCGGTGCAAACATTTCAGCTGTAGCTTGAAAAAGTGATAATTCCATCAGCACCCCTTTATGCCTGCCAACATAGTGACTCGTAGAAGATGCTCATATAGTTGCAAGGCAAATTGTGCTTCATGAATACTCTGATATGAAACAGATCCGCCCCTATCAGATTCTCTTCCATGAGTTACATCCTACAACAAGTAAGATCTCAATAGAGACTCTTTGTAAATAAATTTCATCAGGCCTGTTGGTAACACCCTCACTGTCACGAATCGGTTTTGGAGAAATGACTCAGTGCAAGCTCTGGATCTGAGGAATATCCTGCTACCTTCATCTCCCAAGACATTTTCTTCAACATTGCATAGATCTTCTGTGCCTGTGGGTGTGATCTGTCACCAACACATAAAGCAAGCGCCATAACTGCAGCAAAGCAAACGTGCTTCATGAATATTCTGATCTGAAACAGATCCGCCTCCAAGAGGCCCTCTTCCATGAACTACATCGAAGAACGAGCAAGGTTTCAGAAGTAGAGAAACTCTGTAATAAATTTCATCAGGGCTCTGCTGGCAGTCACACTGTCACTTAATCGGATTTGATAAAAATATCTTGTAGGAGAATCTCGAATTTGAGGAAGCATTCACACTGAACAGATAACAACATAGCAGACAACCTGCTCATTGGAAGCGCTCAAAATGGCTTCAACTAAAACTTTATCTCGTCCTTCTACTACGGCTGCAAGATTTTGCGATAAATATTCTTTGATGTGGTCGTCGTGTGCAACCAGAACTTTGGGATTCAACACCCACGGCTCCTTGGGATCGCCCTATGGCAGTTGTCGCACCCATCTCTCTCTGGGCCACGGATTTTCGGAGATAAGCTTACTTCTCTACCCTGTAGCTGCTGAAAACGGCCAAATGCCTCCTCACGGCACTCCCAGGAGAAGTTTTGTTCTGCGCCCCCCGGATTTCTGCCTGTACAGCATGATTTTATGAGAACCCACGCCCACCCTTGCAACAGTCGAGGAAGGAAATGAAGGCAACAAGGCAGCTTTGCTAGCTTGAAGCTTCATCTAAAACGGCCATACAAACTCACGCGGCCAGCAGGGAAGGCGCTTGGACAGAGCAGGTTTTACTGGCCTCTCACCCACTCCACACGCAGCCCAAGAAGAATGCACCCAAACTCCACCTAAACGCATTGAAAGAGGATCAAAAGAGATCATGGCAAGGAAAAATGGGACTCCACCCCTTTCCTCACGCAAGGACAGACAAGACAGCCATGCCGATGACAGGTAGGGTGGTTGGGAGGTGACCAAATGCACCCACGTGCCATAAGACTTGCCAAGTTGGCCATGGTGGCGGGGTAAAGACTCAATGCCCAGTGCCGGGCATTACACAACGAAGCGGGTCCATAGGTCCAACCAAGCCATGGTGCATCCTATGACCCTATTCCACACATCACGACAATAGAACCAAAGACAACAATCCAATCAAAGTGCCAAGTGGCAAAGTACAAGCCTTGGGCAAGGCGGTAAGAATTCCAAATTTAAAAGAAGACCCAAATCAAGCTAAAATAAATGGCCAAATAGCCAAAGTTAGTATCAAAATCCCCATGTTAGTGCCACAAACCAAGGAAATGCCCAAAATTGTAAAGCATGGCAATCAAGAAAAGATGCTAGTCCTTGCAAAATAAAGTAAAAGCTCAATTTACAAATAAAATCAACTTATAATAATGTCACATTACGATAAGCGTGTGGCCTTCCACCAAAGGGGTACTCAACGAGTTGCTTTCTCGGAACATCAAGCCTCACTCAGTAAAATACATATCAATAATACAACTGTCATCACCTCCATTTGAATCATCCCGCCACCCTTCGACAAGGGTAAACATAGTCATAGATACACTAAGGTTGCATACATACAACCACATAGGGAGAGAGGAAAGAATCACATGTTATCTACTAAACCGAGTTTTAGCTCGAGTTATTGACCCATGGTCTACCATTCCTCACTCTCAACATACACTTCTACCGATTTCCCTCAGGATCGGTTAGCGTAAGGTTCACAACATAACATACAACAACATCACTAACATAACGGTGGCACACACATAACTACCATAACGTCTCACGTATGGTATGTATACAGGGTAGATCACGATTATACATTCACTGAGTGTAACACATCACTTTACTACATTCTGCACCCAAAGTGCAAGCACCATACGATAGGGTTCATACACTCACCGTATGACCCACAATCACAACATGAAGCATTACATATTACACAACTCATATATACGATGAACATAGTACATCACAACATAACATCCATTGCAACATAGCAAGGTGGTACACACATTTCTTCAGAACATGGTAAAAACATCATGATACAACTCGTTTCTTTTAACATCAACTAGTCATACAACACATTGATACACCCACATATCACAATATGCCACAATGCTCCAACACTACGTCATCCACATTAGAATTCTTTTCACACATCACAAACAACAATTCACACGTGAACTCTTCATAGAATCCACAAGAAGGAGAGAGAATACTCCCATCCCCAACATATCAACATGATAACAAACACGCACAAGGTGACATACCCATAGTGTGCATTCACAATATCACAATTACGACAATAATCACATCACGTTTAAAGCACATTACTCTTCCAATATCTACCACCATCATGCAACATCATCATCATCATGCAGTATCATCATGTAACACCACCACCACCATGCAACATCACCATACAACACCAATCCGGCCCATAGGTTCGAGAGCATGAACCTACGCTCTGATACCAAAGTGTAACACACCAAAAATACCAACACAAGGACAACACAGTGAAATACAGGATAACTTTTTTTTTTGACTTGCTTTGACTCAACACGACACAACATGTCATCACAAGGTTACAACCAACACCAGGAACCACTTGTTACGGGGGAGACCACAAGGTCAGCACGAGAACGTTCACACCTATCAAGGACAATGTACTCTTCTTTTGACAAGACAACATGGAAGTCCAATCCACATGACACACTTACAAAACCTAGGGCAAGCCATGAGAAGAAATGATTGAGGTTATTTATTTTGATAAGACACTCTTTAGCTCATGACTTAAGTTTTCAGAAGGATTCAATATATGATTCGCACAAATTCATCTTACCAACTGAGTTAATTTCATATACACTGTAGAGAAGTTCACTTAAAATCTTCACTTTACGACAATAGAATTGTTTAGTTCCAATAACTTAATAAAGGGAATAATTAAATTCCACAAGGCTATCTGTCCATACTTACGCTACTAGAACTTGTTCATTTCCTTGCTACAACAAGAATTCATGTTCAACAAAATCAAGAGGACTTACAAAGTATCCTAGGAAAGAGATAAGGAGATTAAGTCGAGTTAAATTCCTCTTTAAGACGTCATTAGTTATTACCAAGGTTTAATTGGAGCTTGGGGTTTTATACGTAATTATTAACGCTTTTACTTAGGCTTAACTGAAAGAGTTTATCAAAAGGAAACTACTTACTTTCAAATAGGCTGAGAGATAAATTGTGTGGTTTCAAAATTTTCTTCTCTTACTTGTTAAATCTTATTAGAAACTAACTATTGTTTTCCTTTGGCTTGTTTTAGGCATTCACCAAAAAGAGTAGTGTTCACTAGTTTAGCTAGGGATATCAATTTATAAAAATTTACTTTACAAGGATAGTTTCACCTTTGAGTACTTCAGGAATCTCTTGTTCTCAAGTAAGTCATCTCTATATTAATTTATCTGAATACACATATTTTAGTTAACTTCTATAAGGGTTAACCATTCCATTTAATTTTACTTATATCACATCATTACAAGGTGTCAGAGAGTTTTGACTTAACACTTTATTCTCAAAAACAAGGTTTTACAATACTTATGCCAAAGTAATGATTGAATATCATATCTCACCAAGGTAAGTAACTTGTCTAACAACAAAAAAGGGAAAGAACACTTCACCACGTAGTTTTTCCAAACATACAACGGCAGGAGATCTTCTAAACTCCTTTCAAGCAAAGTTACAAAATTTACACCGCATTGAACTTTCTACAAGAACTTCATAATTTGAACTGATGAAACTTTTACACTCTTTTCTTTAATCTACTCACATAATCCATCTGCACAAATATTATCTAGATTCGGTTTTTAGAACCGAACATGATAAGATATAAACCTCTCCTAATAACTTATGCCATCTAGTATTTAAATAAATGAAAGTTTGTAATACTCTTTATCAAGAAATTTCTAATAGACATTTAAAACTTAACCGCACATCTCATGATAATGCATTTCATAATCATTAATGTTCACTTCCTTAAGATTTGCTTACGTAAGAACACCATCCCAAGAGACTAGATATACAACCTTAATCATGCAATTAAACATACTTAAATTATAGTAAATAATAATGACGCTCACCTAATACCCTCGACCTACTTCGCATATTTAAGTACCCAACAATATTATCTTTCAATTAAATAAAATCACCAACGACATTAAGCTTATATAATAAATACAATTACCAATTTTATATTATTCATCGATATTACCCAAGTATCAAACCTTTATAGAAACTCAGTGATATGAAGTATAATTTGGATATTTATTTCACAATTTTAAGGATATACTTATGTTAACAAAGATTCCACCAATCCACAAGTTCGTATAATATTTAGGTATCCTTTTGGTTGCTTATTCCATGTCTCTATATATTTCTTTTAGTACAAGGGTCCAACTCATTGGAATGAGCTACGATTAACGACATTGTCATGTTTTGATAATATGTCCAAGATACATTTGACTAACTAAGATAAGTAAGCGTGCAGACATCAAGCCACTTTAAAAACAAGTACCAACATTATCTCAACTCCCAATTGAGATGCAAGTATCAAATTTTAGCTAACATAATAATCATCGTAAATACTTAAAATATTCCATTCGTTAACCAAGTATTGAAATAACATATTTATCCTTATCGGTTACCTCGGTTATATAATTCAACCTCCACTTGCATACACCAATTTATGAGTATTAATTAATTATTGTTATATAAAAACGAAGTTAAATAATTTTAGGTGGACTTATATCCTTACTTGGCATACATGGTATGCACGGTCTTGTAACACACCAAAAATACCAACACAAGGACAACACAGTGAAATACAGGATAACTTTTTTTTCGACTTGCTTTGACACAACACGACACAACATGTCGTCACAAGGTTACAACCAACACTAGGAACCACTTGTTACGGGGGAGAGCACAAGTTCAGCACGGAAACGTTCACACCTATCAAGGACAATGTACTCTTCTTTTGACAAGACAACATGGAAGTCCAATCCACATGACACACACACAGCTAGGGCAACCCATGAGAAATTTCTTGTTAAATTTTCTTGTTTACCAAAGTGTCTCTTAATTCTTAACTTACGTTCTTATAAAATTTCATGTAATGATTCACACAATTCTTTTCACAAGGGAGAACTTCTTTCTTTTCAACGGTTGACTAAATAGCTTAAGGCCAAGCTTTCTAAACTGGGAACATCAATTTGATGTCCAAATCTTTCTTATTCATTTGATTTTAGAACATTTTCCATTTCTTACAAGGTTAATTAATCTATTCAAGCCACTAACACAAGTTCCACACCTCTGTTACACAGGTGAAGGCATAAGTTCCGATTGAGGGAAGTACCGCTTAGGGTTCATAACAATAACCTTCTTGTTTAAGGATCAAATTTTGACCTTGCTTAAGAAATATCACCATGAATTAAGGCATGGGTTAACAGAACAGGACAACAAAATTTAGCTTCAGGGTCACATGGTTTACTATCCGTCTTTTATTGAGGTTAAGGGTTTATCAAGATTGGTTAAATGTTCCATCTAGACTTTACTTAATTAAGTTTGACAAAGTAGAACATTTCAAGCGATAGAGAGAGATTTAAGGTTTAAAAATCAATTTCCTCCTACTTATTAAATCCTATCATCTTCTAAAATCTAACCATTGCTTTCACCATGAGGTCATTTAAGATTTCACCATAAAAGGATAATGTTTATTAGCTTGGCTTGAATAAAAAAAATAATAATAAGTTATCATATTTCGTTACAAAAGATAGTTTCCTCTTGATTGTTCCAGGTCTCAAAGGTTATCAAGTAGATCACATCTACATACATATTCCTATATATAAATTTTTAGTTTAACTTTTATCAGGATTATCCAGCTCACTTTATAGTGCTTACAAACTCATTGCTACTAAGCCTTAGGAGGATTTACAACTCAACATTTTAACTCAAGAGCAAAGTTTAACAGTACTCGTTTGCGGAACCAAAACAAGGTTATATTAATTCATTCCAACATGATGCACAAATCAAAGGAACATACCATCTCTATGGAACCATGACTAGGGAGCAAGAGAGTAACAACATGGGACACGCCCCACTACTATACTAAGGGTTAAAGTTCACTAGAATATCCCATAACCAAGTGGTGATCAAATTTCATCTTTCACATGATTACCAAACAAGCCAAAGTTTCAACAGTACAACAACAATACTCTACAATACATTTACTAGGCACTGACCCTTCTTCTAAAATGTCCAAAGGCCCTTTTCAAATTTTATAACATAATACACATTCGTACAAAGGAACATCATAACCAAGATTGATGCAATAATCTACAAGTCTTTCCATCATCTAACCACGTAAGCCATCTGCAACAATTAATAACCTGAGTCAGTTCTCGAGAACTGAGAAAGATAAGACTATACATAGCAACAATAAGCTACTAGCTAACAATACCATGAAAGGAAACATTCTATTTCAGGAAATGGATCAAAGTTCTAACCTCTAACAACCTTTTGAAACAAGATATAATTTTCAACATATCAACTAAGAAGAAAACCATAAGTTTTTAGTTATGATAATACCTCCAAAACTACAAAAGTTTGACAACCAGATACGCAAGACTATGAAATTTAAATGATTAGACACAAGAGTTGAGAGTATTAGGGTTTCAATCATGTAATCCCGTAGATTACGTGATTGAAATCTAAAGTGTAACCCATGAATCCACATTCTCAAGGTGAAGTCAAAAGATAAAAACCAGACCCGATCTTAGCTGCCAAAAAGAATATAGTTTTGGAATCGTTCCGTAGGGCCATAGGCCTAATAGGCTAGAAATGAACAACGAGGGTAAAACAAAGTTCCATCATGTAATCAAAAAGGTTTAAAGGATGAAAAACTTATATTCAAACCCACAACCATTATATCCTAGGTAATAAGTGACTTCATAGCTAATAAGGATGAGAGGAAAGGACGGTAAGAATGTCCGGAATAGGCATTGCCTAACAGCCTACCTACTGAACATAACCAGGGTCGGAATAGCGACAAGCCTCATTAATACTCAAGTTGAGTAGGCAATCTAGCATTCTAAACACATCCTTTCAATTTTCATAATACTTTAGATTTATAATCCTCCCGTTTTAGAGGCACATAGCCATGAATATAGACTTGGTTGAAATTTTCCGACATCAACTCACTTCCTAATATCATAAACGATGTATACAAAGGAAAAGGTCTCTCAACTCTCCTTAATTTACATCTCATCACTAAGTTTATGGTAACCTATACAGAGATTAAACACATAATATACCATTGAAGATAGATATCCTCCAATAACGAACTTCTATAACGATGTAATTACAATTATTACGTTCGACACATAAACAAACTATTCCATAGCTTCTTTTCCCTTTTTGACAACAAAATATATTCACGACCTTCCATCACAATCATTCTAAATTTGCAATGAAAGGTCACTCATCAAGAAGGAAGTACAAAACAAGTTTGACTAAATTAAGGACTTCATGTTACCTTAAGCAGTTGATGAAAACCTTAACTTTCACGAACCGTGAAAGGTATTACCTTACTCCATCAAGGCATTATGTCTATACATGATTAAATCGATCACACAAGGAATCATCAACATACCATATCTTAACACCATAAAGGTCATTAATTTTATCAAATTTTACTCATCGAAAGAGTAGAATCAAAATGGGGTTCTATTAATAATTTATGCCCTTCTATCAACTCAGGACATATTCTTGGCCCAAAACTTCCTTCTTAACAACATATATATTGAACCTCTAATTTCCAAAAGCCCTAATAATTTGCACAATACACGAAGTGCATAATCACGCTTATCAAAAAAAAAATGATTTAACTGTATGTTTTCCTCTAGGGCAACAACATAACAGGAAACCAATACTAGTCAACACTGCAACGATCTAGGGGCGATTACATACCCAGGTTCACAAAGAAACAGTGACATTTTTGCAGAAGGAAGTAACTTTAAGATTATATACATATATATAATATATATTTCATATGATCAATCAAAGCATACACTGAGAACCTTTGTTTGTTTTATATATAAAAGGGTTTATCACATCAACAAGAACAACCAATAGAGGCAAATCCAGAAGTAACAACTATTAACCACATACTGAATGCAAATCCACAAAATCATGAATTTAAACCAATTTCTAGAAAGAAAAAGTTTCATTTCAAGAGGTTTATTAGATACTAGCATATTATGTGTATGGTTAGTCTATCTTGCCTATTTTAACGCATCCAGCAGTCGATCACAAGATGGACGGGGCCTGCAACAGCAACCCAACCAGCGCAGCTTCTCTTCCTCAGCCTGCTAAAGGTCCAGACTCTGTTAATGGCCATGCTCTTGTCCTTGTCGGTGAAAAAACTGGGTGCCACATCTATTACATACAACAGGGGATGAACCATACTGGTAACCATTACCATGAGCTATACTCTCTGAATGAGGCCCTTGCCAAGTGCAGCCGCTCTTGTGGTGCAGGCAATGAACTGTCACACGGCCTATAGCATTAGCCAATACCTGGATTTGCCTTACTACTTTGAATGAATCTGTATCAGTAACCAAATACCCGTCATAAGGGTAGGCCCTAGTAGTACTCAGCACATAAGCTAGGTAAGGCTTGCAGTAAAGATGTGTGCATCGGGTTTGCACAGCCTCATTAGGGTAACAAGCTGCCTACAACTGGACATAAACCAATTTATGAGAAGACAGAGGCCGTAGTCGGTGGAGCAGCTAAAGTGGAATAACTCAACGGAGGTAAAAATTATGTGAAGGCGGCGAAACAGAAGAAATATCTCCATTTCCACAGACAACAGCAACCTTGCCAGCAATCATCACATCAGTGGTTCTCATCAGACCATCTAGCAGAGAGTGCCTGCATCCGTACAAGCTATCGAACTCGCTCTTGGTAACAGAATCATTGTCATTAATAGCAGGGAAGAGCAACGATCCAATAGCTTGCATCTGGTACATCCTGTGAACACCGATAGTTGTTTCCTCAGATACAACAACCAATCTTTCCTTCCTCTTGTGATATATGAGGACAACATCAAACTCTCGGTGTAAACAGTACAGCTGTAGCTTGTAAGGTGTGATAATTCCAACAGCACCCTTTATGCCTGCCAATATAGTGACTCGTTGAAGATGCTCATATAATTGCAAAGCAAAATGTGCTTCATGAATATTCTGATATGAAACAGATCCACGCCTATGGGATTCTCTCCCATGAGTTACATCGAACAGCAAGTAAGGTCTCAATAGAGAATCTCTGTAATAAATTTCATCGGGTCTCCTGGTAACACTCACACTGTCACTTAATCGATTTTGATAAAAAATATCTTGAAGGAGAGTCCCGAACTTGAAGATGCAGTCGACACTGAACCGAACGCAACATAGTTGGACAAACACATCAATGGAAGCACTCAAAAACGCCTCTACTACTCTGTAACATGTCTCGTGGCGGGAGGCTAATCACGGTAAAATGCCCAGTGTTTGGATCCCGACAGGAACATGCCTCGCAGCACCCAAAGGAAAATTAGGTAACACGCCTATTACACTAGCTCTGCGACTTCATCTATAACCACCATATCTAACCCATGGCTAATTTGGAAAACTTCCTGTCGTACAAAGAAATCTGGATGAGAACACAATCTCGGCCTTGCCTGCAAACCTTGCCTCAAGGTTTGACCGAGCTTCTTCCATGTTAGATTAAACTCACACAGATGACGACTTTCCAAAATGACAAAGGAAAGACAGCTCAACTAAAACTTTATCTCATTTTTCTCTACTACAAGCTGCAAGATTTTGCACAATCAACACGACCGTGGTCGCGTCTGACGAGAACACGGGATCAACACCACGGCTCCACAGGATTGCCTGCGGCAGCCTATCGCACTTTCTCTCCCTGGAGGCCACTGATTTTCTGAGGCACATTTCCTCCTCGACCCTGTAGCTGCTGGATACAGTCAAATGCTTCCTCACGGCCCACGGATTCTGCCTGTACAGTGTGATTTTTCGAGACCCACGCCCACCTGTATGCATTGAAGGAGGATCAGAAAGAGATCATGGTGAAGAAAAATGCGTCTCCACCCACTCCCATCTCCCTCATGCAAGGACAGCAGAAAACATGGCGGTCATTTCAACCCGTAGGTCAGGTGGTTGGGAGGGGGCAGGTAGAGCAAAAAAATATGATGCCCAGCTGGGCATTACATTCTCCTCCCCTTAAGAAAGCATCGTCCTCGATGCGACATAACACAATGGAAGAGAAAAGGTAAGCAATAAGGATCAGATAAGGGCGAAGGTACGCTCTAAGTTTAATATTTCAGATGCAAAAGCATGACCATGGGGTAGCCTAGGGAACATTTGGCAGAAATTTTAACTGTTAAGTTTCTGTGAAGATTGGCAGTTCTTTCTTGTTCATCATTTCATTTGTCTCTTTCCATTAGCACTATTTTTAGTTTAATTCCTTTTAAAATTTCATCATTGTAGAGTTTTGATTTATTCTTTATTGTGGATGCCCAACATGAACTGCTAACACAACACCCTATCGGTTCACAAGACACTACAGATTCACAAGCACACAAGTATATATGTCATGATTGTATTACACCACAAAAGGTTACTCAATTACGGGGTGGAATAGGTACAGTCCACATAACATAGTACTCGACACACATCAATGACTGGCATACCAAATACTCAAACAAAAAGAGTACTACAATCCACCAGCCATTTCCTCAATTTGCATCAATGAAAAAAAATTCACATAACACCAAACAAATGCTACAGGTACATAGTGTCCACAAGGGGATCAACGACATGTCCACAACATCACAACACATATCCATCTGACATGAGTAACACATACATCAAATGACCACTACCAAACATCACAATAACTCAACATATATCCTGAAACATCAACCATACAGACAAATATCATAAGCCTCCCTCAAACTCTTATGCCTCCCTCAAGTCTCTTATGCCTCCCTCAAACTCTTATTACTCCCTCAAGTCTCTTATGCCTCCCTCAAGTCTCTTATGCCTCCCTCAATTCTCTTATGCCTCCCTCAAACTCTTATGCCTCCCTCAAACTCTTATGCCTCCCTGAAGGAGGCCGGTTGACCCTATGGTCCAAGACACATAGAGTTCGAACACTCCTAACCCAAGTGACACAATAACACATGGCTCAACAACCTGCTAGTTATTTGTACTCCTTGGGGCGTACCCCTATACAACAAAGTGGGTCCATAGGTCCAACCACTCCATGGTGCATCCCATGGCCCTATTCCACATATCACGACAATAGGACCAACACAACAATCCAATCCAAAGTGCCAAGTGGCAAAGTACAAGCCTTGGGCGAGCCGGTAAGAATTCCAAATTCAAAAGAAGACCCCAAATCAAGCTAAATAAATGGCCAAATAGCCATAGTTAGTATCAAAATCCCCATGTTAGTGCCACAAACCAAGGAAATGCCCAAAATTGTAAAGCATGGCAATCAAGAAAAGTTCTTTGGTCCTTACAAAATAAAGTAAAAGCTCAATTTATGAATAAAATCAACTTATAATAATGTCACATTACGATAAGCTGTGTGGCTTTATCTAGCCACCAAAGGGGTACTCAATGAGTTGCTAACACTCGGAACATCGAGCCTCAGCTCGTAAAATACATATCAATAATACAACTATCATCACCTCCATCTGAATCATCCCACCACCACTTCGACAAGGCTAAACATAGTCATAGTTGCACTTAGGTTGCGTACATACAACCACATAAGGAGAGAGGAAAGAATCACATGTTATCTACTAAACCGAGTTTTAGCTTGAGTTATTGACCCATGGTACACCATTCCTCACTCTCAACATACACTTCTACCGATTTCCCTCAGGATCGGTTAGTGTAAGGTTCACAACATAACATACAACAACATTACTAACATAACGGTGGCACACACGTAACTACCATAACGTCTCACGTATGGTATGCATACAGGGTAGATCACAATCATACATCCACAGGGCGTAATACATCACTTTACCACATTCTGCACCCAAAGCGCAATCACCATACGATAGGGTTCATACACTCACCGTATGACCCAAAATCACAACATGAAGCATTACCTATTTGCACAGTCATACATACGATGAACATAATACATCACAACATAACATCCATTGCTACATAACAAGGTGATGCACACATCTCATCAAAAGAAGATAAAAACATCATGATACAACTCATTTCTTTTAACATCAATCTAGTCATACAACACATTGATACACTTACATATCACAATATGTCACAATGTTCCAACACTATGTCATCCACATTATAATTCTTTTCACACGCCACAAACAGTAATTCACACGTGAACTCTTCATAGAATCCACAAGAAGGAGAGAGAATACTCCCATCCCCAAACATATCAACATGATCACAAACACGCACAAGGTGACATACCCATAATGTGCGTTCACAATATCACAATTACGACAATAATCACATCATGTTTAAAGCACATTACTCTTCCAATATCTACCACCATCATGCAACATCATCATCATCATGCAGTATCATCATGTAACACCACCACCACCATGTAACCTCATCATATAACACCAATCCGGCCCATAGGTTCGAGAGCATAAACCCTGCTCACGATACCAAGTGTAACACACCAAAAATACCAACACAAGGACAACCACGGTGAAATACGGGATAATTTTTTTTTGACTTGCTTTGACTTGACACATAACATGTGACAACATGTCGTCACAAGGTTCTGACCAACACTAGGAACCACTTGTTACGGGGGGAGACCACAAGTTCAAGCACGGAAAGCGTTCACACACTATCAAGAACAATGTACTCTTCTTTTGACAAGACAACATGGAAGTCAATCCACATGACACACACTAATAGTTAGGGCACCCATGAGAAATTTCTTGTTAAATTTTCTTGTTTACTAAATTGTCTCTTAATTCTTAACTTACGTTTTTATAAAATTTCATGTAATGATTCACACAATTCTTTTCACAAGGGAGAACTTCTTTCTTTTCAACGGTTGACTAAATAGCTTAAGGCCAAGCTTTCTAAACTGGGAACATCAATTTGATGTCCAAATCTTTCTTATTCATTTGATTTTAGAACATTTTCCATTTCTTACAAGGTTAATTAATCTATTCAAGCCACTAACACAAGTTCCACACCTCTGTTACACAGGTGAAGGCATAAATTCCGATTGAGGGAAGTACCGCTTAGGGTTCATAACAATAACCTTCTTGTTTAAGGATCAAATTTTGACCTTGCTTAAGAAATATCACCATGAATTAAGGCATGGGTTAACAGAACAGGACAACAAAATTTAGCTTCAGGGTCACATTGTTTACTATCAGTCTTTTATTGAGGTTAAGGGTTTATCAAGATTGGTTAAATGTTCCATCTAGACTTTACTTCATTAAGTTTGACAAAGTAGAACATTTCAAATGATAGAGAGAGATTTAAGGTTTAAATGATCAATTTCCCTCCTACTTATTAAATCCTATCATCTTCTAAAATCTAACCATTGCTTTCACTATGAGGTCATTTAAAATTTCACCATAAAAGGATAATGTTTATTAGCTTGGCTTGAATAAATAAAATAATAATAAGTTACCATATTTCGTTACAGAAGATAGTTTCCTCTTGATTGTTCCAGGTCTCAAAGGTTATCACGTAGATCACATCTACATACATATTCCTATATATAAATTTTTAGTTTAACTTTTATCAGGATTATCCAGCTCACTTTATAGTGCTTACAAACTCATTGCTACTAAGCCTTAGGAGGATTTACAACTCAACATTTTAACTCAAGAGCAAAGTTTAACAGTACTCATTTGCGGAACCAAAACAAGGTTATATTAATTCATTCCAACATGATGCACAAATCAAAGGAACATACCATCTCTATTGAACCATGACTAGGGAGCAAGAGAGTAACAACATGGGACACGCCCACTACTATACTAAGGGTTAAAGTTCACTAGAATATCCCATAACCAAGTGGTGATCAAATTTCATCTTTCACATGATAACCAAACAAACCAAAGTTTCAACGATTCACAACAACAATACTCTGATACATTTACTAGGCTTTGACCCTTCTTCTAAAATGTCAAAGGCCCTTTCAAATTTTATAACATAATACACAATCTACAAAGGAACATCATAACCAAGATTGATGCAATAATCTACAAGTCTTTCCATCATCTAACCACGTAAGCCATCTGCTGACAATTAATAACTGAGTCAGTTCGCGAGAATTGAGCAAGATAAGACTATACATAGCAACAATAAGCTACTAGCTAACAATACCATGAAAGGAAACATTCTATTTCAGGAAATGGATCAAAGTTCTAACCTCTAACAACCTTTTGAAACAAGATATAATTTTCAACATATCAATTAAGAAGAAAACCATAAGTTTTAGTTATGATAATACCTCCAAAACTACAAAAGTTTGACAACGAAATACGCAAGACTATGAAATTTAAATGATTAGACACAAGAGTTGAGAGTATTAGGTTTCAATCATGTAATCCCGTAGATTACGTGATTGAAATCTAAAGTGTAACCCATGAATCCACATTCTCGAGGTGAAGTCAAAGATAAAAACCAGGACCCGATCTTATTTGCCAAAAGAAAATAGTTTTGGAATCGTTAGTAGGGCCATAGGCCTAATAGGCTAGAAATGAACAACGAGGGTAAAACAAAGTTCCATCATGTAATCAAAAAAGGTTTAAAGGATGAAAAACTTATATTCAAACCCTGACCATTATATCCTAGGTAATAAGTGACTTCATAGCTAATAAGGATGAGTGGAAAGGACGGTAAGAATGTCCGGAATAGGCATTGCCTAACAACCTACCTACTGAACATAACCAGGGTCGGAATAGCGACAAGCCTCATTAATACTCAAGTTGAGTAGGCAATCTAGCATTCTAAACACATCCTTTCAATTTTCATAATACTTTAGATTTATAATCCTCCCGTTTTAGAGGCACATAGCCATGAATATAGACTTGGTTGAAATTTTCCGACATCAACTCACTTCCTAATATCATAAACGATGTATACAAAGGAAAAGGTCTCTCAACTCTCCTTAATTTACATCTCATCACTAAGTTTATGGTAACCTATACGAGAGATTAAACACATAATATACCATTGAAGATAGATATCCTCGATAACGAACTTCTATAACGATGTAATTACAATTATTACGTTCGACACATAAACAAACTATTCCATAGCTTCTTTTCCCTTTTTGACAACAAAGTATATTCACGACCTTCCATCACAATCATCCTAAATTTGCGATGAAAGGTCACTCATCAAGAAGGAAGTACAAAACAAGTTTGACTAAATTAAGGAACTTCATGTTACCTTAAGCGGTTGATGAAAACCTTAACTTTCACGAAGCGAAGTGAAAGGTATTACCTTACTCCATCAAGGCATTATGTCTATACATGATTAAATCGATCACCTGAGGAATCATCAACATACCATATCTTAACACCATAAAGGTCATTAATTTTATCAAATTTTACTCATCGAAAGAGTAGAATCAAAATGGGGTTCTATCGATAATTTATGCCCTTCTATCAACTCGGGACATATTTCGGCCCAAAACTTCCTTCTTAACAACATATATATAGAACCTCTAATTTCCAAAAGCCTAATAATTTGCACAATAGGCGAAGTGCATAATCACGCTTATCATAAAAAAATAATAATAATTTAAGCTGTATGTTTTCCTCTAGGAGGCAACAACATAACGGGAAACCAATACTATCAAGCTGTTTCTGACGATCTAGGGCGATTACATGCCCGAGTTCACAAAAGAAACAGTGACATTTTTGCGAGAAGGAAGTAACTTTTTATATATATATTTAATATATATATATATATATATATATATATATTTCATATGATCAATCAAAGCATACACTGAGAACCTTTGTTTGTTTTATATATATAAATGGGTTGATCACGTCAACAAGAACAACCAACAGAGGCAAATCCAGAAGTAACAACTATTAACCACATACTGAATGCAAATCCACAAATCACGGATTTAAGCCAATTTCTAGAAAGAAAAAGTTTCATTTCAAGAGGTTTATTAGATACTAGCATATTATGTATATGGTTAGTCTATCTTGCCTGTTTTAACGCATCCAGCAGTCGATCACAAGATGGACGGGGCTGCAGCAAGCAACCCGACTAGCGCGGCTTCTCTTCCTCGGCACTTTAAAGGTCCGAGACTCTATTATGGCCATGCTCTTGTACTTGTCGGTGAACAATCTGGGTGCCACATCTATTACATACAACAGGGGATGAACCATACCGGTAACCATTACCATGAGCTATACTCTCTGAAAGAGGCCCTTGCCAAGTGCAGCCGCTCTTGTGGTACAGGCAATGAACTGTCACACGGCCTATAGCATCAGCCAGTACCAGATTTGCCTCTTGCAATGCCTTGAATCTGTATCAGTAACCAAATACCCGTCATAAGGGCAGGCCCTAGTAGTACTCAGCACATAAGCTAGGCAAGGCTTGCAGTAAAGATGTGTGCATCGGGTTTGCACAACCTCATTAGGGTAAACAAGCTGCCTACAAATTTGGACAAAAACCAATTCTCCGGGAGAGAAGATTGTAGATTTATGATACTCTCGGTGGAGCGGCTAAAGTGGAATAACTCAACGGAGCAAAAAATGTATGTGAAGGCTGTGAAGAAGCTGCCAAGAAATATCAAGTCCATTTCCACAAACAACGGCAATTTCAGTGAATCATCACAGGTGGTTCCAACGAGACCATCTATGCACAGATGACTTGGTGACATCCGTTGAAAGCTACTCGAACTCACTCTTGTAAGCAAATCATTGTTTCATGAATAGCGAGGGGAAGAGATCCGCGATCCGTGGGATAGCTTGCATGAGTTACATGTGAACAGTAGATAGTTGTTTCCTCGGATACAACAACCAATAATTTCCTTCCTCTTGTGATATATCTCAACATCAAACTCTCGCTGAAAGGTCGATGACAAGAATGTAGCTTGTAAGGTGTGATAATTCCAACAAGGACCATTTTAAGCACGAGCCAATATAGTGACTCGTTGAAGATGCTCATATAATTGCAAAGCAAAAATGCTCATGAATATTAGGATTGAAACAGATCACGCCTATGGGATTCTCTACCTATGAGTTCATCAATGCGGCAAGTAATTCTTTGAATCCCCTCATAATAAATTTCATCGGGTCGTGGAGGAACACTCACTACTTCCCTCAGCTTTAATCGATTTTGATAAAATATCTTGAAGGAGAGTCCCAAACTTGAAGATGCGGGGAATATCGAGTGTCCCATTGAACCCGAATGCAACATAGTTGGACAACTGAGGTCGGCCCGAATCACATCAAAAAAGTTAACATCGACCAAAGCCCAACAATCGCCATTGTAGTAATCACGGTGGCGGGGATAAGTGATAAAATGGATCCCGACAGGAACATGCCTCGAGAGCATTTCCCAAAGGAAAATGCGCATGAAGTAACAGCCTAGATTACACTGGCTTGCTGCCTTCATCTATAACCACCATATCTAACCCATGGCTGCGCTGGAAAACTTCCCATCTGGGAGAAAACGGATGGATAATGGAAAAACTCAGCCTTGTATCCTACTTGCCTCGAGGTTTGTGATCGAGCTTCTTCCATATTAGAACTCACCACTGGACATAGCGACTTCCCCAAAATGAAAAGGAAAGACAACTCAACTAAAACTTTATCTCGTTTTCTCGCTATCAGCTGGAAGATTTTACACAATCGAACCACGGTGGTCGCGTGCGGCAGAACACCGGGATCAACACCACGGCTCACAGGATCGCCTGCGGCGGTATCGCACTTTCTCTCCACAGAGGCCAGCGATTTTACGAGGCACGTTTCCTCCTCGACCTGTAGGCTGCTTGGATACGGTCAAATGCTTCCTCACGACCCACGGATTACGCACATACGGTGTGATTTTTGAGACCCACGCCCACTGTATGCATTGAAGGAGGATCGGAAGCGAGATCATGGTGAAGAAAAATGCGTCTCCACCCACTCCCGTCTCCCTCACGCAGAGGACAGCGAGAAAACATGGCGGTCATTTCAACCCATAGGTCGAGGTGGTTGGGAGGCGGGTAAGAGCAAAAAAATACGATGCCCATTTGGGCATTACAGGTCTCATTATGGTAGTTGTTACCTTTATTTAAGGTTGTGTATGAATCCATTCTAGGGTAGTTATCTTTACTTCCTATTCATGCATTTTCTACCAAACGTCTTTCGGCGAGCTTGAGGTCAAGTATAAGATAAATTTATAATTTCATATTTCGGGCATTGCCTTGAATTCATATGCATGAGGGCATCACATATCAATCAAACTTAAGGAATGTCGATGTATCCAATATTACTTTAACCGATTCAAGGATCCAAGTAGTGCCTCGAAAAATTAAGCCAATTAATTATCCCATGAGGATAATGAATTGCGTGCATAACATATTTGTAAAGGTCATAGAAAACCCATTAACGCATGCTTGGGAGGGTTCGATCTAATAATAAGCTCATAGTAATAGTAATAGTAGAGGGCACGGTGAGGGTTTTCCATAATCCCCAAGGTAAATGATAATTGAATGACTCGAGATGGAGCTATCTAGAAAGACCAATTAAACTAGTATGACTCTCCAATTAGAATCCCCCAATTCTAAAGGGTTTATATCATTATCAAACCACATTAAAAAAGAAAAACATAGTCTTCAAGAAAATTCCCATTTTCAAGCCATGTTCTGACAAATAAAAACGTCTGAGGATATTCTACATCTCATACACACACCACAATATCTTCTACAAAGAAACCAACATTGTCACGAAATAATCATAAAAAAATGATAAACCAACTTTATAAGATCGATAGCGAGAATCACTTGGAGAGATTTCTTATGTCAAATAGTAATAAGATAAACGGAAAAATGGGGGAGAGAGATCAGCTCATGCGATTATAATTATAAGTCATCCGAAACCCATCTCTATAGAATTCAAATAAAATAAAATTTGCAGAGATTGATTTACCCAAATACTAAAGGAAATAAATTATTAGAGAGAGGGTTAGGGCTTATCATGCACATTTGGGGCTTCCTCGATGCAGCCACGTCGAACCCCAAGGCTTAGGCAACAATGACACAACTGTGCAACTTCTCTTCCGCCGCTGAAGATCCATATCACTGTTATGACCATGCTTAGCATAGGAAAGGGGGTGATTGAAACATGCCTTCTTGGAATCCTCGGGAGCAACTCCAGAAGATAGAAGCACTCTGTTCTCTTGTGTACATCAATGTACTCATCTGTTTCGTCCACAATTTCTTCCTGCAACAGCTCTTCAAAAACATCTTCAAGTGTGATAATACCTATGACCTCCCCTTCTTCAATGTCATCCAGCATCCTATTATCTCCATTTCTCAAGTCCTCATGCCCTGGAAAATTCTGTTGCTTGTCTAGTGAATTAAGCTTGGTAGGCAATTCTGCATTTCCAACTCGACCTTTCTCAAGGTCAACTGGCTCAGCCTGGTTCAGCAAAATAGAAGAATTGACATTTGAGTCTTCAGTTTTTTTTTTTTTTTCTTGATACTTTCCTGAGAATTTATATCCTCAACATCAAGTTGAGGCTTTGGTTTTCTAGCTTTGACAACTGCAGCCATGTGACTGCTTCCCTTCTGAAATTCATTTAAGATATCATAAAGTGGCATGTCTGCTGGAACCCTGGGTATTCTCCTAATTGAAACAGCACTTACAGGAGTTTCTGTTTCAGCACGCACTGTTAGGAGACTCTTAACCAGGAGAAGACCTATTATATTCTTAGGGTTTCCAGAGTACACGGGAACCCGGCTATGGCCTCGTGTGCCAGAGGTCTTCCCCATTTCCTCCCCGAAGCTCGAACAATCCACTCTTTTACTGATTCGACGATAATGAAAAGGTTGATTCAATTGGTGTCGTGGCCTCTGAGTAGTCTTCTCGATCGAATCAAGTGCTCCACTTATTATTGTTGTCTCATCATGTGAAAGCTCCCTACCTTTTTCCCTCCTAAAT
>CM031236.1:496819786-497062286 GCA_018340775.1 Taxus wallichiana var. yunnanensis
CATCAACAATGTCTAAAAGACCAAAACTTTGAAGTCTAAAAGGGTTCAGGTTTCGGGATCAAACTTGACTTTAGGGTCAACGCAACAAAATGTACAAAAAGTGTAAAGTTTCGAAACTCCAAAGACCGAATTTTTGGACTTTGAGATTTCAGAGATCTCGACAGGGGTTTGGCAGATGAATAGTGATAGTGACCCTTGAAAATGTAAAGGTATGAAACCCAAAGTATGAATTCTGACTTTGGGGTTTCAGAATTTTAGAACTTTTGAGCCCTAAAACATAAAAATCAACATGAAGTCTGAAATCCGAAGTCTGAATTTTAGACTTCGGGGTTTTAGAGGTTTGACATCGATTTGAAGATGAATAGTAACCTAATCTCCAAAATGGAAAGGTCCAAAGTTCTGAATTTTGAATGTCTGAAATTTTAGATTTCGGAGGTTGCAAGGCATTGTGGATTCCAAAGAAAAAAAGCCAACCACTTACCATTAATGTAGTATGGTACCCTAATCTTCTGATGGCCATAAATTTTGACTGGGAGCTACTATTTGCATGAGAAAGGAATTTTTTGAAAGCTCACAGTTATTAAAAATGAAGGAATATTGTTTTCCATTTTAGGGGTGTTTCTAGATTTCTCACCTACCCAAATGATGAAGGTATGGGACTTCCTTTTTCTATGGAGTCATGGGTTTTCCAATGGCACCCATCATTGTTATAGAGGCTTTTAATGCATTTTTGGGTGGTTGAAGCAATATTTTGAGTTTCTTCCCTCTCCCCCTTCTTGTATTATTCATATATATTGTAAGGAGGGAATTTTTCTAATGTTGGTTAATTTTGCTTTGCACCCTCCCTTCTTCTCTTGTCTGTAAGTCAATTTGTGGAGTTCAAACCTCCCATTCAAGTTATAATGCAAGTTTATGCCTCTTGGCCATTGTAATGCAATATATCAAATCTTTGTAGAAATAATACAAGTATGTGGATGAATTTCAACCTCTCTTGTGTTCATTTCTTTGTTTTGATCTCTCAATTGCAATCTTGGTTATCTATGCATGGTTATTGTATTAAATGTTTAATGGTTTCTATTTAAGGGGTAGCAGATTCTAATCAGTGGATTGATCTTTGGTGTATTTTCATTATTCTTAGTTTGATTGTGGTTTCCATCTCCATGTAAATTAGGTGTTCAACATTCTTTTTGGTGCATCACCTCTTGTTAGATTAGGTTTAATTTCTTGTAATCTTCTTAACTCTATCTCCTTGGCAAGTTAGAATAGATTTTAGGATAGATCCTCTACAATTTGGATGTCTACATCAGAATAGAGGAATAGGAACTGACCTTCATCCAGAGAGCTTTCCCATTTGCGAAGTCCAACACTTTGGTAAAAGATCCATGTTATGCACTCACACTGACAACTTCAATCTATCAAGTTGTAAACAATCAAGGGTGTTGTGATTACTCATCAAATAGTTAATTTCTAGTCTTAAAGGTTGTCTTAGAGATAATTTTGATTGAATTATGGAAGTCAACACATACACGAGAGTTCTTAACAACTCCATTGGTTGTCCCAGGGCATGACTTAACAATCCAAATGTAATTTCCAAATTCTTACTATAGAGGTAGAGGATTAATTCCTTTTATACCTCATCGATTTCCTTACCATTATAGCCTCACCTGACCTGTGCACTTATGCATATATGTTTGACAGAAGAACATAAGTTGCATCATTTTGATGATCCATATCAAAAGAAGAGTTTCTATAAATTATTGTAACTTCTTATGTGCTCTACAGGGGTACCAAAAACATGACCACACAACCACCACAGGTTCAATAGGTGTGTTGATGATAAAGTTTAGATTTTCCTTAAGATAGCCAACACAACAAGGAATGTCAACCAAGTAGGAATAATACTCAATTCTAGGTGCAATGCTATAAGAAACACTTATGCCATTGAAGTATTTGTGACCCTTTTCCACTAAACCTGCAACTTTACATTTTAAATTAAAAAAGGAAGCTTAAATGGTCAAGGTGTGTTCAATTAAACCACATATCCTTGATGCATTTTTCCAAATAGTTGACTTGCCTTGTGTAAGCTTCCCTATTTTGCATACATGACTACAATGAACTTGCAACTAAACATCTAAAAAATCCTCATTTTAGCATAGGTTGGAAGGACATTAAAAAGGCCATGGAGGTTGACTTTACACATGCCATTAGAATTTTCCTTAACGTTTCTAAACCTTTTCAACAAACCCCTTTCGGGCATATCTGCAGTCAAATCTATTTACAAGCCATGTTTTTTGACATTCTGTCAAACAATTCATTCACATGTCTATGCTTCTACATTTACGTACATGTCAACCAAGATTTTACAACTACAACATTTGAAAAAATTCCTCTATCTTTATGCTTTGATGGATGTCCATACTCTATTCAAGCACTCATATTTTTGGCACAGGCTGGGAGTGTGCAATAATGTAAACTATTCAGGTTGGAAAATTGTTTGTGCATGGATGAAATAGTGTGATTGTCTTGTAAGGAACCCCATTTCTTCTGAACCCTTCCCAAAAATGTATTCATAAGATAAGCTTCCTTGTTATTTCATTCGGTCAAACACTACAATAACTTGAATGTCAATGCCATCAACCACCAATCTCCTTCTCACATCATTATGACATGTTACCAGATGGAGGAGGTGCAAGAAGTTTTTCTTCACCTACAACTATCCAATTACTATTGGATTTACAATGTAACTTGGGTTTCATGGTGGTTAATGTGTGGGATCCCAACTAAAGAACTTGTATTATTGTGTAAGGAAAATACAATTCTAACAAAGGATGTGAAGGATATGTCAGTCTCCATCCCTGTTACATGTAACTCCTCCTGGCATCACCAAAATCCATCACGTCTCCAAAAAATTAATCCATCTCCCATCCATTCACCATTACCAACTCACCAAATCCACTGTCCAACCATTGCCAAAATTCAATTTCAATCCTTTATTTTATTATCATGATTTTATTTTATTATTTTTAAATTTATCTACTCTTTGATTACTTCATTTTATTTTATTTTGTTTCTAAATCATCACCAAAATCTACTCCATTCACCACGCATCCTACACCCACTCCTCCTACCACCACTAACTGTCCCCCTCTTTTATTTAATTTACTTTTAATTTTTTTTGAAAGGTTCCATGCACTACAAAACTATATATATGAATTAAATTTACTTGTGAAATAACAATAAATTTCTAATGTAATCATAGTCTAAGTTCATGTTCAATAACATCGAATACGTTTGAACAATAAATTATAAGGATAAATTACATATAATTTATAATTCAATAAGTCTAAACAAATCATCATAAAGATAAAATATAATATTGAAAAACTACAATAAAGAAGTGATACACACAATATCTTAGTATGAATGATAAAAAATGTAAATCCTAGTCATGATTAACCTAAAAAAATAGAGTCATCATCAATGTCAGTTGCATCCTACAGAACATTAGCATGATATACCAAACCATAAGTTCTCTAAGAATCATCTCTAAAACCCTCAAATAATGTGACCTCATCATTAGTATCCCAAATATCAACATTTCTAAAACTGTCATAGAAGTTTCCATTCTCAAACATAAAGTTTGTAGTGCTAACTCATTGTGATTCAAGCCCGATCTCTTGCATCAATTACATAAATACAACAAAATAATGATTGAAAACCTAATAAAATAAAAGTGCAAATCATATGTATGTGTATATGTATGTCTATATGTATATGTGTATGTGTGTGTACATACATACATACATACATACATATATATACATATACATATAATATAATTCCCACAATTTACACACAAAAATACAACAACAAAAATACTAGAACAATGTTTTATTTATTTTGACTTACATTGTTATTTACAAAAACCACCTAAAACACAAGGTATCTCTTAGGATAACACATAACACATGAGATCCTTGCACAACCCTTATCCCATATAGATAACATGAATAGTAATGATGAACATCAAGGCCACATTTTCCTAAACAAAAAGACACAACACAATGATTCAACTACATTATGACTCCCATATAGGCACCATCCATGACAACACTTTCTTGGTTTACATCTTTATTATATTTATATTTTGATATTGACCATATTTTCTTAGAAGTCACATATAATTTATTTTAAAACTAGACTACATTATCTTTACTTTATTTAGCATTTCACTTGTAGTTATCACACCTAATTTTTCTTGTTTCCTCATCACACAACAATGATGTATCCCAATTTTTGGTATACATATATGCACGTACATGATCCTTTTAGTATTTATTCTAATGATTCATTTTTTAAGTTGCATGTTTGATTGCATTTTCCATTTATCTCATTTCCAGCAAGGGAGGTTCTCATTATGAGGAGGAAATCGAGGAGATTAATTAGAGATTGACTATCTCTTAATCATTCTATTAAACAATGGAACCATGTACAATAATTATAGGTATGTGAATAAACAAGACTCCTTGGAATAGGTGGAGTAGTTACAAACTATACGAGCGAATAATGGAATTAATAATAACAACTAACCTAATATAAAAATATGTGTTGTTTATGCTAACATTCCACCCCTTATTACATTATTCTTGCAAATGTGACCCTTGAAAGGTTCAAATTTCACTTTTCCAAGATATTTTGTGAGAATTTCAGCAACTTGTGCTTATGTAGGACACAATGGGGCTGAATGTTATGGTTTAAGATGTGCTTTCAAATGAAATGACAATCAATGTCAATATGCTTTGTTTTTTCATGAAAGACTAGATTCTTCAAGAGCTTCATCACATTTGATTATTGCAATAGAGATTAGGTGACTATTTTTCAAGAATTCCTAGGTCATCCAAAATGAGACATAACCATATCACTTTGTTCACTTCTCCTCATGTGGCACAATATTCTGTGTCTGTGGATGAAATAGAAACAATATTATGATTTTTACTTATCCATGAGATAGGTCTAGATCCAAGATGAAAAATGTATCTAGTGGTTGACTTCATGTCATTAATAGATCCGGCATGGCCCGAGTCGACATATCTCTGTAAGAATAATTGATCATTCTTCTTATATTCCAGACCATAATAAGTTTTTCCTCGGACATATCTCAAAACATGCTTTGCTATAGTCTAGTGACATTTCCTCGACTCCTACATGAACCTGGAAATATAGCTGACAACATAGCATAGATATGGTCTGGTATATGTCAAGTAAATGATCCCTCCAACAAATTTCCTAAAGTGAGTAGCATCTACTTGATGTGAGTCCTTGAATCTTTACAGTTTCAATCCATTTTCCATGGGAGTGGATATAGGTTTAAATTTAGACATATTGTACTTTACCAAGAGTCTCTTAGCATACTTTATTTGTAAGACAAAAATGTGATGCTTCTTTTGCCATATATCTAAGAAAAGACAGTAATTTAGTAGCCCCAAATATGTCATGTTGAAGGTTCTTTTGAGATCATTCTTCACAATATCAACTTGATCTTCTTAACTTCCAGTGATCATCATGTCATCGACATACATAATAAGAATGACAATATTTTTCCTACCTTATTTATATAAAAATTTGAATCTGAGGGGCTACGAGTGAACCCGTGCTACAAAAGGTGATCATCAATCTTTATATACCATGCCTTTGGAGCTTGTTTCAGTACATTACATGATTTGATGAGACAACATACCTTCTTAGGATACTCTTCATCAACAAATCCTTCAGGATGGGTCATGTACACTTCTTCTTTTAGATCACCATTTGGGAAAGCACTCTTGACGTCCATTTGCTGAAGTCTCCATCCTTTTTGTGCTGCAAGTGCACAAACTACTCTGATGGTCTTGATCTTCATAGTGGGTGAAAAGGTTTCTTCGTAGTTAACGCCCTCTTTTTGAGCATATCCTTTTGCTACAAGTCATGATTTACATTTGTCGATGCATCCATCTGACTTATATTTTGTCTTGAAAACCCATTTGCAGCCTATGGGTTTCTTCGTGTAGGTAGATCGACAAGTTCCCATGTCCAATTTTTCTTGAGTCAGTCAATTTCTATATCCATGGATTCCTTCCACTAATGTTAACTGATTTATTCACGAAAATTATCAGGCTCCGAGATATCAATCAGTGAAATCATGAGTGTAAATTTTACCTCATTTCTTATTTAACTCCTTATTTTGACTCCGGATGATGTATTCGGGAGTTGTTGCAAATGTGAGTCATTGATGGTGCTTTATACCCACTTTGGATGAGAACTTTGCTACTTTTGAGAATAACTATGCCATTTCCATGTGGATTAACGAGGAGTCACATTCTCTAGTTCTCCAAGGTCAAAAAATATCTCTCCTAGCAGCACATCTCTTCTTTGAGTAGTCTCCTCTGGCTAATTATCTGATTTGGAGACTAGTTGGTGAGAGGTGGTTGGTAATGGTTCTACAGTTGTCACTTATGAGTCAAAGGATGACTGATCACAAACCATGTCTCGAATCTTGTATATTTTATTTTTCTTAGGATCCATAAGATGATAATCCTTTGAGGTAGTGCTATAGCCATATAGGATGAACAAGAGCATCTTTGGCTCAACCTTCATTCTCTTTTGAGAAGGGACATGCATGTATGTTGTGCAACCAAATAATTGTAAATGAGAAATTGATGGCCTTCTACCACTCTATACCTCTTATAGCATTTTATTTTATAGAATCATTTTCGGTGCCCTGTTGAGAAGATATACAGTTGTCTGTAATGCTTGAGCCCAATAACATTCCTCTAGCTTTGTTATTGTTGGCATGGAGTGAGCCATCTCCATCACTATGCGATTACGCCACTCAACAATGTCATTTTTCTAGGGTGTGTAGGGAGAATTCAGGTTCTTCTTAACACCCTATTGGTTCAAGAAGGCTAAGAACTTATCTAATGTGAATTCCACCCCTCGATTTGAGTGAAGTAGAAGAAGTGGTTTTCCGGTCTCTTTCACAACACGATGATAGAAATTATTGAAATGTTGAAGAGCCTCACTTTTATTCTTTAGGAAAAACACCCACATCTTGTGAGAGTGGTCATGCATGAATAGTTCGAAGTACTTGCATCTTGAAAATGAAGCAAGGAGTGGGCCATTTAGATCAATATGAACTACCTCCAGACGTTTCTAGGAATGGAAGGTGCTTTCTTGAAATGGATCTTGATTTCACCGCAAAAGTGACAAGCGAGCATGGGAATCTACGGGTAACTCTTCCAACGTGTACCTTTTGTGCGATTTCGCGATGAATATGCAGAAATGATGGGATCTTGAGACATATGGGGATGGAATATGCGTGGTGTATGCGGGTTAGGCGATCTATGTCTTCGACACGCACTAGTGGAATTTGTTCTAAGGCAAAAAGGCCCTCCTATGGAGCATGTGATAGATCGATCGGCAAGGATGTTTATCTTATCCAAAATATCGATCTACCCTTCGATCTATGGGTTGTGGAATACGTGAAATCCACCTGTAGTTTCATGTATGCTCTAGATAAGGTCATATGGTGGATGGTGGAAACAATCCAATTTTATGAAAATTCTCTCGGCCTAGTCAAAAGAATTCTGGCTTCGCTTAGTTCCATCAATATCTAGTAAGGACAATTGACTTTCGATCTATAGGTGGAAGTTTTCACGTGGGAAATACGTAGTTTGTAGGCCAAATGTCATATCTGGGATTCTTCCGAACCGCCCGAAATGGGCTTCCGATGATTCTCACGCCTACACGTGGCGTGATCTCGATTGGCTTTTTAGCTCCTTCATATCTATCGGACAATTGCACCAATAGGTTCGATGTCCCATTTGGCACTAGTGTGCTAGGCCAATGAAATTTCCCATTTTTATGGATTCTGGCGTTCGTGTACTCGCGGTCACAACCATAGGTTGTCCCATTTGCTTTTTGGTCATGTCGTGGAGTCAAGTCCCGATCCCTAGTATCCATTTCATACGCTTTCTCAGCCTTCTATGTTTAGAATCAACAGTTGTGTGATCTTCTCGCCCTCACAGGCGTTCTTGCAACCCGGATTCTTAGGCCGGTATCTCATGTTTGTGAGGGTGTCTCCTACGTCTTGTTTGGAACTAAAGGGTCACACCCAAACGTTTGTTCTCTTTGGCCCTACACTACATCATATAGATGTTTTTCTAGGGTAGTCTTTTGGCTGATTTGACCAAAACGTATGTGCTTGGTCATCTTCTATGTTTAATCCTTCTAACCGAGATCTGATCTCAAATGGAAGTCTTCTTTTTTTGGAAGCCTTGGATTCTAAGATTCGATTTATCGATTATTGCTGTTATGATTGGGTGAGCCCATTGGCTCAAAACGTATTCTTTGGGCTCCTAGGTCCCGTAATTGTCATACAAATGCAATAATATAAAAACCGTGATAAAGTGAACTCTAAGTATACGAAATATATTTAAGCATATATGACTTCTTTTTTTTTTTTGTAATTTTTATTTTTTTTTGATTTTTGATGATTTATAAGAATTTAAGAAAACTTATTTAAAATATTTAGAATTGACAACTAAACTAATAATTTAAAACAAAAAATAGCCGAGTGTAGCTATTTGTCATGAATTTGTATATCTATTCTAAACAATGAAATAACTAATCTATTTGCAAGATTCTCGATCCTACCTCGTGGAGGAGTGAATCATAGTTTCTCGAAACTATCAATCCCCACAGATATTCCTGCAATATCATGAATAGAAATTTTACCTCATAAAGCGATTAACTACTCTTTTGATATGATTTTAACTAGAACTTTGAAAGTTAGAACCGGATTCATTGATGGTGCTTTAACCCATGGTGTGTGTGTGATCTTGTCCCTTTTGAGATAACTATGCCATTTTCATGTGGATCCGAGAAACATTCTGTAATTCTCGATCAAAAAGTAGGTGTTGGAACAAGGGACATATAATTCTTTAGAGTAGTCTCCTCTAGCTAATCATCGATTTGGAGAGTAGTTGGTGAGAGGTGGTTGGTAATGGTTCTACGGTTGTCACTTATGAGTCAAAGGATGACTCATCACAAACCACGTCTCGAATCTTGTATATTTTATTTTTCTTAGGATCCAAACCTGAGACTTTAATCCTTCCTGAGCTATTCTACTTCTAATGGATTAGATAGAACAATAACATTGTTTGACTTGACCTTCATTGTGGCTTACCAACAGGGGACATGCATGCTGTTGTGCAACCAAATAATTAAAACTATGGCTTCTAAACTCTAATAATAGCTAAGCTTATGAAATAGAGAGCATTTGAAATCGGTGCATACTGTTGAGAAGAATACAACACTTTTCTATAATGCTTGATATGTCTTACCAACATTCCTCTAAGGCTAATCAATTGTTGGCATGAACTAAAACAAGTACTCTAAGCAAAAATTATAGCTAAATCTAATGCCACTCAAAATTCAATGACAAAACTTTGACCATTTGTTTGTGCACAAACCATTTATTTATAGCTTTCATTCACCCAAAGATCAAAACCAAATCGAACTCTAAAAACCATAAACAAAGGCTAAAACTTATTCCGATGGGACCAAAAACATAAATGCATGCCCAAGTCGGCAAAGAAAAGCTGGTGAAACGTTGATATTTCACGAGTCGCGCCAAAAGAACGTCTCGATTGAGTGAAGTAGAAGAAGTGGTTTTTTCACGGTCTCTTTCACAACACAATGATAGAAATTATGGAAATGTCAAGAGCCTCACTTTTCTTCTTTAGGGGCAAAAACCCAAATCTTGGAAAACAAAGCAGCGGTCATCCATGCGGATGTTAACGCATATTCGGAGAGCTTTCCCGAAAATCCCGCAACACTTGCGAAGAGCCATTCAGTATCATCATTGGGCACTTATTCGTTGTTCTAGGAATGGAAGGTTCTTTTGGGTACTTAAAATGGATCCCTTTGTGTTGTTTTCCTACAAGACAGTCAGGGAAAATAGGAAAGGAAGTGGACAATTTGGGTAGTTGATGGACCATTTCTTTTGAACTCATCTGATTTAATGAACTAACCTATAATTGACCATATGTAAAGTGTCGAGGGATGTAGGTTCTACTGTTGAGGCAGATAAAGCTACTGCAAAAGATGAAACAATATCTAAAGTGAAACACTTATCTTTTAGAAATTCTCTAGCAATGACCATACCTTTTCTAGAGATTAAGCATGATTTAATACCATTTTGGACAAGAAATTCTACCTTTAGATGATGATTCAGGAGTTGATTCACTGATAAGAGATTACTAGTCAAGCCAAGAACATATAGTTCCTTTATAAGTGTACATTTTTGTGGTCCCAGAGGAATGGTGACATTTCCTATTCCTTTTGTAATTTATACTTTGTAATATGCTATTCGAACCCGATCTCAAGTGGGTTGTTTGTTCAGTGAATCAAACAGTTTCTTGTCACCGGACATATGATTACTTACACTTTAGTCTATCAATCATACTTTCTTCATGGGATGAGAAATTTGAGAGACAAGTACAAGGTTCTTACCACAATTGGCTTCTTTTGATGTCTCTTCATTAGATTCATCATCTTGTTGGGCTGCAAGATGTCCCTTATGCTTTCTCTAGTGGGGACATTGTTTGGAATTTTGAAATTTTCATTCCATAATGTGCTTGTTTGAATCAAAGAACCATATTTCAAGCCACTGTACTAGAAATGATCAATGTCATGAGTATTGGTTTTGCATATTTGACACCATCGCTTGGAATTTTGAGCTTACGGATTTTGATTCTAATCTTCTTGAGATTACTTCACTGGGGACCTTTTCAATTCTTCTGGCCATGTTGGGGCCTTGAGAAAAGGGATTTTTCTTGGGCCTCTTCTTGGATTGAATTGATTTCCTCTTCGTGCTGCAATAAGTTCAAGATTTCTTTGAACGTCACTACCTTGTTGGATACATTCAATGTCGTAACGAAGACTTGGAACTAAGAAGGGAGTGCCCTCAAGGTGATCGGAACCAGAATCATATCTTCTACCTTATCACCAAGAGCTATTAACTTCATTCGTATCATCCACTCGACGTAAGAGCTCCTCAACTTTCTCATCATACCCCATAGATACGGTATGTAATTTTGATTGAAGATAGAAATCCTTAGTCATATTCTTCACTCCAAAGATTTTAGCAAGCTTGTCCCATGCCTCCTTTGGTTTCTTTGTATCCTAAACATGCGGTTGCACATCATCAATGATACTCATTATTATCATCATTAGTTCTTTAGCACTGGTGATCTCATATTTAATGATATCATCGGGGTTTGTTAGAACTTGTGTGGACCCTGTAAAAATGCTCCATAATCCATCAAATTAAAGGATTGTACGCATTTTTGTTTTCTAGGCCACATAATTTGGCCTTTTAAGTAACTGCACATTAGAAAGAATCATCTTCAGAGTAGACATATTAATAAAAAAATATAAATTTTTATTTATTTATTTATTTATTTCAGGAGTTATTACAACTTTTACTCACTGATGAGAAGTACTAACTAGTAGATTCTCACGATAGTCAAGTGCTGAGAGATGGAGACACTTTGGGGGTGTTCTTCTTCATCTTCATAGTTGGCATCATACCCAGCTTCTAGTCCTTCTCTAACTCACTTTGCTTGGTAGCTGACATTGAAAATTAAATATTAAAGGATCCCTTTTTGAACTAGCTCGTCAAAGACTAGATTGCCTACATTTTGAAGCTACTTGATGCTACGCCCTTAACCTATTGCTTGTATTAGGATATGAGTAGCCAACTTGTGGCTTACCATATCATTTTATTATATCATTTATACTTTCTCATGCTTAGTAGGTCAGCCTTGGTGATGGCCATAACATATGAATAGTATATATAGGGGATTGTAGGTAGTAATTCATCATCATTGGAGCATTTGAGTATTATTGTATGGTTTAGAAGTTGCCCCCTTGAAGTGGCAAAGCTATTATAATTGTATATTGAGATCATTATTATGGAATATTGTGTTATTTGGTGTTATATTTCTTCTCATGATCTTGAATTATACAAGTAATTTCATTACAAGTGGTATCAGAGTTGCGATCTGGGCCAAAATTAGGGCAAAAACCCTAATTTTTTGTTTCCACTATATATTGCGAAAAAAATCAAATTGGTGGGAGATTTTTTTACCAAAGTTGAGAAACATTTCAATTAAGGTTCCCTGAAAATTTCAGACTTTTTAAATTTATTTTGCAAAAGTTATTACAAATTTAGGGTTTTTCATAAAATCACTCCCTAGGGTGCAAATTGTGGAATTTTTTCAAATTCATTAAATTTTCGGAAAGAAAAACAAAATTTATTTGGGGTTTGTTCTTTAAGTTTTTTTATACTTGGTAGAATTCTTATCGAAATCCAAAACCCTAAAATTTGACATGATCCCTACATCCTACTATTTTGGGGCATCATGGTGGGGCCTTCCACAAGGGAAAAAAGAATCCCATCACTCCGGGTAAAACACCAGAAAAGGATGAGATAGTAGTTGAGGAGTTGGAGATAGAAGATATAACTACAGATTCCTCAGGGTTAGGGTTTACTTTGACAGACCATAAAGTAAGCCAACTTGAGTTTAACCTGAGAGACCTCGAATCTAGGGTGGCCAACAAAGAAGATGTGGATAGGATTGGACATAGATTGGAGGATTTCATGCAAAAATTTAGTACGCATATGATGGGTAATCATACTTATGTCAATCAAGGTGGATCCTTAGGTCAACATAATAGACACATGAGCCAGAGTGGATCTTCGAGTGTGCACAATCCAAATACGAGCACTTTGCAGGCCCGTACTATGTTTCCAAAAGTGGAGATGTGCAAGTTTGATGGAAAGGATCCACTCAATTGGATCAACCAAATGGAGAATTTTTTTGAACTACATCAGATTCCATCAGGACAAAAGGTGACCATGGCATCTTTGTATCTCGAACCTGACCAATTCATATGGTATCCATGGTTATGTGCTCAAAGGCAGAAGAGTGGTCTTAATGTTACATGGACAGTCTTCACTAAAGAGTTACAATTACACTACATAGTTCTAGTGTGTTAGATAATTACTTCAGCCAATTAGCAAAGTTGAGGCAGACAGATCTATTAAGGATTACATTCATCACTTCCAAAACCTTTCTCTGTGGGTGGAAAATATTACTGAAGAGAATTTGAATGACCTATTTCTTGGGGTCTTAAGGATCACATTTAGCATGAGGTGTGTATTTTTAATCCTCATAATGTTTCTGATTCGATGATTATGGTAAGAAGGGAAGAGGAGAAAATGTTTTCAAGTAGGAGACAACATTTCACTTTTACTAGAGATCGCAACACCTTAGCCCCAACACTCCTTCAGCCAGTTAGATTCACACCTCAACAAATTGAAGAAAAAATGAGAAAAAGGGTTATGTTGTAACTGTGATAGTAAATTTGGACCTAGACATAAATGTGCTGAAAAGAAGTTGTTCTACATTGATGGGCCTAGTGAAGATGAAGAGAATAATGAAGATGCAGAGTCAAAGGTCTTGGTTGAGCCAGAGGAGGAGTCAGGAGATCCTCAGCCAATGATCTCATGCCATGCAATTTTAGGTATTAGCACCCCCCAAACCCTAAAGGTGGTTGGATTCCTAAAAACAGAGGGTCATAGTGTTGATTGATTTAGGAAGTACTCACAACTTTATCAATCATAAGTTAGTAGTGCACCTAAACTGTTTCATTTATCCAACTCCTGAATGTCAAGTAATGATTGCTAATGGAGGTACTATTACTTGTTCTAGAAAATTTTATAGCATTAAGCTTTCCATGGGAGATTACATACTAAATAGTACCATGTATGCCATTTCTATGGGAGGAGAAAACATTGTGTTAGGGGTTCAATGGCTTACCACTTTGGGAACCATTGAGATGAACTTCCAAGACTTGTTCATGTGATTTCACTCTGAAGGAAGGACTTTTGAGCTAAGAGGCTTAAGAGAAAAGTCTCCACAAATAGTAAGTTCTCATCAGATGCACAAAATGCTAAAAAAGGGTGCAGAGGGATTTGTGGCATAACTCTTTTCATTGGAGGCTCATCATTCTAAGGACATTATACCATCAGATATGCAAGCAGTGTTTGATGCACACTTTGTTGTATTTGAAAATATACCAAAGGGCTTACCTCCAAAGAGAGATCATGATCATGCTATTTAGTTATTACTAGGAATTCAACCGCCTAACATTAGACCTTATAGGTACCCATATGTGCAAAAGAGTGAAATCGAGAAGATTATACAAGAGATGTTAGAAGCACCTAAATCATCCGCCATAGTCAGAGTGCTTATTCTTATCCAGTAGTGATGGTACGGAAGAAAGATGACATGTGGTGCATGTGTCCTGATTATAGGGAACTTAATAAGTACACAATCAAAGATAAGTTTCCTATTCCTGTTATTGATGATTTTCTTGATGAGTTGCATGGTGCTGTTTATTTTACAAAGGTTGATCTTTGTTTGGGATACCACCAAATCAGAATCAAGGATGAGCATGTTCATAAAACCACCTTTTGGACACATGAAGGCCATTATGAATTCCTGGTAATGCCTTTTGGACTCATAAATGCACCTTCTACATTTCAAAGTTTGATGAATTCTATTTTTAATTCATTCCTATGGAAGTTTTCTTAGTGTTTTTCGATGATATATTAATTTATAGGAAAACATGGGAGGAACATTTGCATCATGTAAATAATGTTTTGGAGACCCTTTAACAACATCAACTTTATGCAAAGCCCTCTGAGTGCTCTTTTGGACTCAAGGAGGTTGAATATTTAGGTCACATTGTCTCTCATGAAGGAGTTAAAGTGGATCCTAATAAGATCAAAGCCATGATGGAGTGGAAGGTTCCAAAAACCCTAAAGAATCTATGAGGATTTTTGGGGCTTACAGGTTATTACCGAATATTTGTAAGGCATTATGGAAGCATAGTTTCACCTCTCACATCTTTATTAAAGAAGGATTCCTTCCATTGGAGTGAGGATGCAACCAAAGCATTCGAGAAACTAAAGGAGGCCATGTGCACCACTCCAGTCTTGATTACTCCATATTTTTCCAAAACATTCATTGTTGAATGTGATGCATCAGGGGTGGGTATGGGGGTAGTTCTCATGCAAGAAGGTCATCCTATTGCCTTTTTGAGCCATCAATTCAAAGGTAAGAATCTTTCCAAGATGACTTATGAGAAGGAAATGCTAGCCATACTTCATGTAGTAAAGCAATGGAGACCATATCTCATAGGAAGACACTTTAAAGTGAAGACAGATCATGATAGTCTGAAATACTTCTTGGAGCAGCATTTATCATCTGAAGAACAATAAAAATGGGTCTCCAAGATGTTGGGATATGATTTTGAGATTATCTATAAGAAAGGGAAGGAGAATGTAGTTGTGGATGCTCTATCACCAAAAGATGAGTCAACTGCAGCCTTGTTATGTGTCATATCCATATTACAGGAAGATTGGATAGATGAGGTAAGGTTCCAATGGAGACATGACCCAACCACACAAAACCTCATTCATCATCTCCAGAATGATCCAAGCATGTCTAAAAAATTTGTATTGAAAGGGGATGCTTTATGGTATAAAGATAGATTATACCTATGTAAGAACTCCACTCTTAAAAATAGGATTCTATCTGAGATTCACTCTTCTCTAGTAGGGGGCCACTCTAGATTCTTGAAAACTTATCTTCGAGTCAAACAAGATTTCTTCTAGGAAGGGCTCAAAGGGGATGTCCAAAAATTTGTGGCAGAATGCATGGTTTATTAGCAAAATAAGGGTAAAACAGTTCGATCCCCAGGTCTTCCACAACCTCTATCTATTCCTAGCCAAGGGTGGGAAGAGGTTTCCATGGTCTTTATCACAAGATTGCCTAAATATGAAGGAAAAACAGTCATCATGGTTGTGGTGAACAAACTCACCAAATATGCTCATTTTTGTGCCTTGGCACACCCATTTGTTGCAAGCACAGTGGCAACATCCTTCATGGACATAGTTCAGAAGCTTCATGGGACATCAAATATTATAGTAAGTGATCGAGACCCTATATTTACTAGTAATTTTTGGACTGATTTTTTCTCATGTTTGGGTACTCAGTTAGCTCGTAGCTCTTCTTATCATCCCCAGTTTGATGGGAAAACATAAGTTGTAAATAAGTGTTTGGAGGGATATCTTCATTGCTTTACGTTAGATAAACAAGCAAGATGGGTCTAATGGTTGCCACTTGCAGAATGGTGGTATAACACTTCCTTCCATACTTCATCTAAAATGTCTCCTTTTTTGGCACTCTATGGGTACCATCCACCATCCATCACATCATCATTCAGAGGAAAACCGTGGGTTAGAGCAATATAAGAACACATTCAGTATCAACAAGAGGTCCTCTCTAGTCTCAAGGAGAACTTGGTCATGGCACAAAACCGCATGAAGCAACATAGGTTGATCAACATCACACGGAAAGACATTTTGAAGTTGATGATTGGGTTTTTGTGCGGTTACAACCATATAAGAAAATGTATTTGAAACAAAAACAAAAGGATAACAAACTTTCACTAAAGTATTATGGCCCCTATCAAGTATTACAGAAGATTGGTACTATAGCATACAAATTAGAACTTCCACAATCCACCGGAATACATCCAGTCTTTCATGTTTCTTGCTTGAAGAAAGTAATTGGAAAGAGAGTATCATCCTAAATAGTGTTACCCGAGCTTGATGAGGAGGGGAGGGTCATCTTAGAACCTGAATGCATCCTTAAAACATGCACTAAAAGATTGAGGACATGGGTTATTACTGAATACCTGGTCAAGTGGAAGAATATGGATAATGAAGATGCAACATGGGAAGATATGGCATTCTGCAAGAACACAGAGCTTCTCAACATTGGGGACAATGTTTATTTGAAGGGGAAGGTCATGCTACACCCTTAACCTATTTCTTGTATTAGGATATGAGTAGCCGACTTGTGGCTTACCATATCATTTTATTATATCATTTATACTTTCGTATGCTTGGTAGGTCAGCCTTGGTGATGGCCATAACATATGAATAGTATATATAGGGGATTGTAGGTAGTAATTCATCATCATTGGAGCATTTGAGTATTATTATATGGTTTAGAGGTTTCCCCCTCGAAGTGGCAAAGCTATTCTAATTGTATATTGAGATCATTATTCTAGAATATTGTGTTATTTGGTGTTATATTTCTACTCATGATCTAAATTATACAGGTAATTTCATTAAAAGTAATGTAACTAACCATTACACCAAAACCTCAACGCATTAGTGAAATCCACACATGAGGATCATAACATCCCACCATACTTCCACAACCCGGACCCCGGCTAGATTTGCGCCCATATAGTGGGACCACTCCTTACCCTATACGAGCCCCGGCGAACACTACAATGCCGGTGTAGCCACCCGTGATGGGACTTGAACCTGGGTGGTTGCTCTGATACCAAATGTAACAAACCATTACACCAAAACCTTGAGGTGTTAGTGAAATCTACACATGAGGATCATAACAGTTGAGCAAGGAAAAGAGAACCCAGAGCTTTCAGGAGCTTCTAGGACTATTTTCTTCAGCGTGCCATTTGATGTTGCAGCGTTCAGCAATCTTGATTGTGTTATTCACACTCGTCATTTATCTTGGCTTTGAGAGACTCCACCATACAACACTGGCTCTCTATTTTTTTTAATATAGCCAATAAATCATATTTTCTGATGTAAATGACCTTTGGCTACTATTTCTTTGGGTTGTTGCAGGTTTTAAACAACACACAACACCTGAGATTCTATATTTATATTGATTTGCAACAGGTTCCTGGCTTCACATTCCCATGTTTATATGAAGTGATCATATATGTGGAGGCCCTTCACTTGTGCTCGGTGTATCACTTTCCATGAAAAAGACAAAGGATGTCCTCACGGTCCTTGCACTTCCTTCACCATGCAACAATTAGAAGATGTCTACAAGTGCAGCCTTTAATTCATTAAAAATTAATCTTTATCTAATTAGAGATTGTAAAACATCTCATGTGGGTATCAAACTCATACGTAGAAGTTTCTTTCCTCTTCATAATTCATAACAACACATCCAATAATTGGTGAAAGACTCCTCAACATACTACCAAACTCCCACACATCGATTGGTCTATTTTTCCTCCATAAGTCCTTGCAAAACATCACTCAACAGAAGATTCCAATCCTTTTCATAATCAAGAAGCTTTAGGTTTTAGCAAAAAAATAACAAAAAAATAACTTAAAAATTCCACACATGAGAATTCTTCCTTTCCATGTAGGCTCTGAGAATGACCACGTAGTAGGATACCACCTCTCCACGTGAGTTATCATCATTGTCTTTGAAAGGTATATGAAGGAGAATAAATCATGGAAAATACCTCCACGTAGCCTTCCAAAAAAAATTCTTTAATGCAGGGCACCCTCCATTCCTCCATTTAAGATAGTCAAACTTTCATTGAATGGAAAAAAATACTCTAGAACTAGTCCCAATTCACCATTTTTCTTGAATAGACTTCTCCTTCTACACATAGGTCAGATTTGATTTTCTCCTTAAAACACACACTTGATAATAGATTATGAGAGGGAAATTGAGGATATTAATTAGAGATTAAAAATATCTTAATCACATTATATTCAACAATCGAACCATGTACAATATTTATAGGTACATGAATAAACAAGACTCCCTAGAATAGGTGGAGTAGTTCCTATATAGGTGAATAATGGAATAAATAATAACAACTAGTCTAATATAAAAATATGCATTCTCAACACTCATTAAGAAAAGTAAGTTTATTGATTCAAGAGTAGATAGATTTTTTGCATTTTTTTGTATTAGCATTTAAGTTATAAGGTTAGTGTATTTTGTTTTACGTTATGAAAACTAACCATGTATCTCATACACTTCACTAAATTTCTTCATCATCAAGGCACCAATGGGTATGATTTCACACTTAACCAAATTTAGATTCTTGGAAAATTTATTATTAGATGTGTGTTACGAGGAGACATTCAATTATAAATTTTACACACCTTACTATGGTCACAACTAGAATGATTGAACACCTTTATCTCCAACAATCATCATGTAACTCTAGGTACATCCAATACTTCTTGTCAAGATAGAAATCTTTTTGGGGTTTAAGGGGTTTAAACTCAATATTGTCTTATGTGGTTAACTAAAATATTGGATCCAATCAAATCATTTTCATTTATCTTAAAATGGTTTCATTCAATTTTATTTAATTATTTTTTAAACATAAATTATTGAGTAACCCATTTATTAATAGGGACATTGGTATGCTCATGAGACTACTAGTCCTTTCCCTAGGGGTTCATGTCAAGAACATGATTACATGATTTTAAACTATACATTCAATGCAAAAAATAGGAAAAGGGGAATAATAAGAGGGATTAATTCTTCATTTAAAAGGTTAAGATTCATATTTAATTCTACATGAAGTGGATTCCCTTCTCACCATAAGATGGTATAAACACGTTATAATAATGATATACATTTCACCTTTCTCTAAGCACATCATCTTATGGTTACATTTTCAAAAAGTAATCATAAATTAAAATGTGGTTAAGTTTCACAATTAACTCTTAGTGTTGCACCATAGAAGCCAAAAATAATAGAAATTGGGTATCGAGTTCATTTATGATTCCAACTCGTACAAGTGGCTTCCAAGGTTAGTTAGTGATATTTTCCCCCACAGGTCTTCACTTACATGTGTCCCCGACCAAGAGGATATTACATTATGTTGGGGTTTGGTTACCCATAAAGTACTACCTAAAGGTAATCACATTCTCCTTACTACACACACAAATATCAATCTCACGTGGGGACCACATACCCAAGAAAATGTTTTACCATGTGGTTCCTATTCTTGGGTTCACGATGATGTCACTAAGCATATAGGCTATAATGACCAACTCAAACTTGGGCCCTTAGTTACTTAAGCTAGAAGGTGTTATCAAGTGTAAATTTTTAAGTTCATTCTAAGGTTTTGTTTTCTTCTGTGTTAAAACAGATCAATCAAGAAGGGTAGATATGCAAAAGTTTTAAAATGAAGTTGATTGTTATAATTAGTTCTCTTTCTATATTTACTAGCTACATAAAAAAAAACATTATGGAGATTTCAGTATAAATTTGACAACAAGAATTCACTATAAGATAGTAAATTCGATTTCATTTAACATACATATCCAACTTTTACAATAGAAAATTTGGGGCTCAAGATAACACCCATGTTTAGATGAACATTTCCATTAAACCCTAGCATCTAAAATATTACAAAACTTCACTAATAAACATTTCAATACTTTGAAAAATGTTGAACTATCCTCGACCATTTCACTTAACATAAATATTCAACCCACCGTTTTTTTACCATAAGCTGATTTGAATCAAAAGAATACCTATAGTTAAATGCATATTTCCTAAAGCACCCCTAAAACTAGCATCTCATGTGCATATCGTCAAATTTCAATAAATAACTTTACTGTAACATAACAATACATAAATATTATTTCCAATAACATACATAAATTTTAATAATATACAATGAATCACATCCATGTCGTTTCGCCATCTTTCTTGCATCCTGCAAAACCATGAGAATGAAATCAACAATAAATCACTGGCATGACATCCACCTAGGTCTAACATAATTAATTTTTTTCCCATTTACATAATCATAATTTTCATTCTAAGGGAGATGGTTAGAGACACATATTTAGTCCATTTCATTTCTTACCCAAGGAGAGAGAAAGATATAGGGAAGAGAAAGAAACACTATTTTTCCGAAAGTCCAATTCCATACAACAAGTCATAAGATAGAGTTCCAAAATGTTATTTACAAGTGTTAATAAGTTTCCATTTCTTGGTTTGTCCTTTACATTTTTTTGCTAGTTAAAAGAGCATTCAATTCAGGATTGGAGGATAAGAAACCACTTTCAAACATTGTCTACTGATGAGAAACCACAACATGGATAAGTTCTACGTGTCCTATTATACACCAAGAATTCATAGGAACTGATGGAATTCATAATTAGCAAACACTTTATGATTGAAGGCCAGTTTTCCAAGGCCATCAATCATTATTGGCCTAGTTGCAAATTATTAAAGTTATCTCGAGGGCCTAGAAAACCCCGTCCAAAACCAACGTTCAATGGAGGAATGCACAACAATAAATTTCCTACAAGTTTACCTATATATAGAGAATTCATCAAAGTTGACGGGACTGAGAACTAACAAATAGGTTTCAAATGGCGATGGGTTTTCCTGAGCCACTAATCGTAATTGGTCTAGTTTGACCTAGTCAACCTATGATAGGAGGCCTGCAAAATGCTTTTGCCAAACTATCAAGAGGAGTATTTTTCCCCAAACTGAAGGTTATAAGAATTTTTCTAGTAGAAATACTAGAGGTTTATAAATGTGGATACACAATTTAGTGTTCAAGGTTTGAACGGTGGTTATAAACGAAATCCAACTTTTTAAGTATTGGCGACTTCTAAATTTCCAAAATGAGGTAACAGGGATCTTAGAGGAGCGTTGAAAACACACATAAGATCAATCAAGGTTGATCTAAGATTCTAAGTGAATCCACACATAACAAGGAACACACAAGACACTTAACATTTATTTTCCAGATTTACAAAGATTTCTTTGCAAGTCTCAAAAAATCATGATTGATCTATTTTAACAAGGGAACAATCAACATATTTATAGGGAACTCAACTTCGATCTTTCAATAAAAAGGGGTACTGTAGAAATATAGTTTTGTCAGGAAGTTCATTAGATCATCTCAAAGTGAGGGTTTAAGTTCATGGTTTTCTCCCAAAATATATAATTCTATAAGTTATTATATAATGTTTTATGGTTTAAAAAAACAAGTTTATTTAAAACAATCAAATGTATGATAATCCTATGGTTTAAAATTTTATTTCATTACAAATGAAAAAGCAAAGAACAAGAATTATGAAATAAAAGGAGAGATGAACCATGCCTAGAAAAATGTAGTTTCGTTGTTTAATAGGTTCTCCAGGAAAGTTCATCTGCATTCCACAAGGCTTCAACTCTCTTTTAACATTCCATCGAATAGTTCTTGTGCATCCACAACCCCTCAAGGACATCAACATATTATACATTCTTGAGACCTGAGAAAATCTAGTTTGACAACCAATGCTCAAATGGGTTTCCATGAACCATTTTCTTTCCATCATAACATTTCCTCCTCCTCTGCCCCTACGTTCACCTCTTCCGTCATAATCAAAATTTTCTAATGGTGAAACGTAATCAATTTGTGAGGGAGGATGATATCTAAAGGATTTTTTAATCTAGATCTCTAGTTGACAACATAACTCTAATAATGTATACATATCTCATGGTCTCTAGCAAAGGAAGACTTCTTCTAGAGGTTCCCATGAGTTAGTGATGAAAATCAATCCAGAAGTAGTAATTTGATGTAGACCAAGTATATTTTTCTTAATAATCTCTATTATAGTCACAACCTTATTGATAGCTCTTCCTGCACTTTTGATGATAACTTCACCTAGCCCTTTATCATTTTGAAGTAATCTAGACTGTCTTGATATTACTACATACATCTACTCTAACATCTTAACAATAGCACCCACACGAAAAGATATGAACATGGGTATATCCATATCATCTCCAGATTGTGTTTTATTAGAACATAGGCTTCAAAAACTTCCAGCCATGAACAATAAAACAAGAATAGAGGGGGGAAAGAATTTTTTTTTTTACCATCATATGGACAAGTGGATGCCAATATCTAGTCAAGGACAATTGTGTCCTATGTTGTTTAACTGTGGTATACAAAATCTCTTCATGGTTTCAAACCCACCTATTTCATCCATGGCCTCCAAAATCATAGCTTTTCCTAAGGAATAAGATATACATTTCCATTTTCCTTGAAAGTGACACGTTTTTAGTCATACACTGAACCTTCAAATCCAACACCCAAAATCATAGTCACCATTGAAGGTATCAAAAACATCCATGGCGAAACCATCTTGAGAGAGACAAACAATGAGTTACGACATGAAAGACTAATTCCAATGCAGACGCATAAACCGATCCAAATCAATAATTTTGTATATAGCAAAATAAGAAAACATTTGAGCCGCATGAAAGTTAACTCTATACACATGATTATTTTTACCCAAAATAGAGATTGGTATTAGGATGGCTACTAGTAGAGATCTCCATCTAACACAACCCCCGCTTCATACTACCCTCACTACAACTATCCATTTTTTTGCTAAATTTACAATGTTAAATTTGTTTCACCGTGGTCAAATCCTAAAGATCTAAAAGAAAGTGCATCAATCATTATCCAAGGAAAGTGATAGGTTTGAATGACCACTTAGGAAGGGATTTCCATGCCTTTGCATGTTAGGTAGTCCCTACCTTTACCCATACATTTCCATTAATTTCAAACTACCCTCATCACTTCTCTACCAATTAAACCAATACCCAACCACTTCACAAAATATAAACTTTTTAAATTTTGTTTTATGTTTAATTTACGGTGGTACTACATTTCCCTCTCCTTATAAGAGCATGATGTTTGATGCAACACAAAACCGACACTCAAAGGGTAGGTGGGAATGAAATTAAATAATGACACATGTACTTTAACTAAACAACTTGTTGATAGAATACAACCATAAGGAAGAAAACTAAATTTGGCAATATCTTAAATTTTAATGTTATGTGAAGATTGGCATTTTTAGTTTACTTTATTTATTAGTCTTTTCCTTTAAAGTATTTATTAATCTCAACTCTTAGTATTTCATTGTTTAAGATTTTTTTGATGTCTTATGTTCATGAGTGCTAAATAAAAATGAAAAAAGAATACCACATAAGCACCACACACAACACTAATGGTTCACAAGACATCATGATATGTACCCTCATGACTATATGACATCACAAGAATTCAACTGAACCATGAAAATAACATACATAGCCCTCACAAAATGTACTTGTCACACACGCTTCTAAAACAAAGGTACTCGTAACATAACAAAACTACAAAAACATGGAATTATGAACATGTACACATACAAGGGTTTCACGCAACTCAAAACCATAATTGTAGCTATATAGGGTCAAGATGGAAACAACATCACACCAAAAAGTAGGAGCATCATTCTTCAACATTACAAAACATAACCAAACTCACAAGAGTACACAAAAATCATAACACCAACACCATACACCTCTAAAAACATCACAAAACAAATCCATATACCTCCCAAAGCATCACCAACAACTACATATGGCTCATGAAAGCATCACAAACATAAAAATAAAACTCCAAGTGTACTATTAACATACACACAAGTCTCTTATGTCTCCCTCAAGTATCTTTTGTCTCCCTCAAGTCTCTTATAGCTCCTAGAGTTTCGTATGCCTCCTCAAGTCTCTTATTCCTCCCTCAAGGGTTCGGTCACCCTATGTCCCTAGGCACATAGAGTCCAGACACCACTAACCCATGTGACATAATAACTCATGGTTCAACAACCCGCTAGTTATCTATAACTCCTTGGGGTGTACTCCCATATAATGAAGTGGGTCCATCGGTTAAACCACTCCATAGTGCATCCAATAACCCTATTCAACACATCACGACATTAGAACCAATATTATAATCTTTTTACAATGCCAAGTCATAAAAATCCAAAGCCTTGGGCTAGGCTATAAAACCTTTAAACATGAAAATCAAGTTTAAATCTAAGTAAAGAAAATGGCCAAATAACCATAGTTAGTGAAAAAATCCACAAGTTAGTGCAATAACAAGATAAAATTCCCAAAATATATGAACATGTAAATCAATAAAAATGTTGGTTCTAGAAATAAAAGGAAATTTTTCAATTTAGGAATAAAATACGTATAGAGAAATAACACATCACAATAAATATGTGGCCTTATACGGCCACTAAAGGGGTACTCAACAAGTTCTTTGAGACTCAAACAATAAGCCTCAAGTCATAAAATAACATATCAAATAATGCAATTGTCATCATCTTTATCTAAGTAATCCCTCCATACTCTCACAAAGCTCAACATAGTCAAAATCACCTAGTATTGTTCGATGGACAACCCAAAAGGAGAGAGAAGGGGATGCTATTTTGCATAAGTTGAGCCTAAGGTGGAGTGCATCCACCATATACTAATAAATCTCAAGTACACTAAAAATGTAGAAGTGGGTTTTTAGTATATATAAGACTCAATTCCTCGGTCGTACTCACTAAAGATTACAAAACTTGATCCACTCCTCCTCTCTCCATACATACATCCTTAACAATTTCTCCCTTAGGGTATTCAAGTGTAAGGTTCACAACATAACACATAACTACATCACTAACAAAAAAGTGATTCACACACATTAACTATAGAGTCTTACATAAGGTATATATACAGGTACAATAGAATCATTACTTTCACGGGTTACGATACATCATGTTTCCACAAAATGCATCGAAGGTGCAAGTAATATGCAATAAGGGTAATACAGTCCCCATATGCCCCTAATTCACTACATGAATCATCTCATAATACAAAAATTATGCACGATGAACAAAGTGAATAACATTACATCATAGAATCAATTACAGGACAACATGGTGACACACAATTCATCACTACACGGTGGTAAAATTACTATACAATCCAATCCATTATACACCAATATTTTTCATAGAACACATCAACATACCTACATATAATAAAATTATAATAAGCTTCAACACACCGCCATCCATAAAAACATTCTTCTCACACATACTAAGGAAACACATCACACATGGACTCCTCATTTAATCCACAAAAAAGGAGAGAAAATACTCTCATCACAAGCACATCAACATGGTAAAAAATACACACTAAATGACATGCACAACATGTGCATTCATAATATCATAGTTACAATGTTGGTCACATAAAAACATATATCACATTACTCTTCCAATCTCTATCACTACCACCATTAATAAATCATCACAACTCCAATCCTTTCCAAAGATTCGATATCGTAAACCTCAGCTTTGACACAAAATGTAACGCCCACAATTTACACACACAAATAAAACACCAAAAATAATGGAAGAAATTGTTTTTTTTCACTTACATTATTATTTACATGACACCACCTGATAATGGAAGGTTTCTCTAAGATAATGCACAACCCATGAGATGTTTGCACAACCCTTATCCCATATAGATAACATGAATAATACATGATGAACATCAAGGCCACCATTTCCTAAATGATAAGACACAACACAATGATTCAACTACATTATGACTCCCATATAGGCACCATCAATGACAACACTTTCTTAGATTACATCTTTATCATATTTATACTTCGATATTGTTCTTATTTTCTTAGAAGTCACTTATCAATTATTTTATAACTAGATTGCATTATCTTTACTTTATTTAAAATTTCACTTGTAGTTGTCCCACCTAATTTTTCTTGTTTCCCTCATCACACAAGAATGATGTATTCTAGTTGTTGGTATACAGATATGTACGTACATGATCCTTTTGGTTTTTGTTCCAAGGATTCATTTTCTAAGTTGCATGTTCGATTGGATTTTCCATTTATCTTAGTTACAACAAGGGAGGTTATCATGAAGTAAAGTAAGTTTATTGATTCAAGAGTAGATAGATTTCATGTTATTTTCATATTAGCATTTAATTTATAAGGTTAGTCTATTTTGTTTTATGTTATGACAACTAACCATGTATCTCATCTACTTCACTAAAATAATTTTTTTCATCAAGGCACCAAACGGTATGATTTCAAACTTAACAAAATTTGGATTCTTAGACAATTAAGTATTAGATGTGTGTTACGAGGAGACATTCAATTATAAATTTTACACACCTTACTATGGTCACAACTAGAGCGATTGAACACCATTATCTCCAAAATCATCATGTAACTCTAGGTACATTCGATACTTATTATCAAGCTAGAACTCTTGTTGGAGTGGGGTTTAAACTCAATATTATTTTTTGTGGTTAACTAAAACATTAGATCGACTTGAATCATTTTCATTCATCTTAAGATGGTTTCATTAGTGAGGAGCTAATTGAGGAGAACAAATAGAGATATGATATATCTCACTCAATATATTTATTCAGAAGCACGTACATTATCTATAGGGAGGAGAAATAACTACATTCCCCAAAACAAAGGAGAGATTACGAACTGTGTGAGAAAAATGTGATACTATCTAATCCTCTCAACCTAAATATATAAAATACTTGCTACGTAATATATGCAAACATTAAGCCCTTATTACATTATTCTTTCAAATATAACCCCTAAAAAGTTCAAATTTAACTTTTCTAAGGGATTTGGTGAGAATATTAGCTACTTGTGCTTCTATAGGATAATATTGGAGCTTAATGTTATGGTTCAAGATGTGCCCTTGAATGAAATGGAAATTAATTTCAATACGCTTTGTTCATTCATGAAAGGTGGGATTTTACACACTTCAATTATTATCGTAATAGGGAATAGGTGATTGTTTTTAAGAAATTCCTAGGTCATCCAAAATGTGACATAGCCAAATCGCTTCACACACAGCTATCTATGTGGCATTATATTCTACTATGTGGATGAAACAAAAATAATATTATACTTTTTACTTATCCATGATATAGGTCCATATCCAAGATAAAAAATGTATCCTGTGGTTGACTTCATGTCATCAATAGATCCGGCATGGTCCGAGTCGACGTATCCCTATAAGAATAATTGATCATTATTCTTATATTCCAGACCATAATCAATTGTTCCTAGGAAATATCTCAAAATATGATTTGCTACATTCTAGTGACATTTCTTCAGGTCCTGCATAAACCTGGAAAGATAGATGACAACATAGCATTGATATGATCTGGTATATGTCAAGTAGATGAACCCTCCAAAAAAATTCCTAAAGCGAGTAGCATATACTTGAGGTGAGTCCTAGAATCTTGAAAGTTGCAATCCATTTTCCATGGGAGTGGATATAGGTTTACAATTGGACATTTTGTACTTTTCAAGGAGTTTCTTGGTGTACTTTATCTGGGAGATAAAAGTGTGATTCTTATTTTTCCATATCTCTAAGCCAAGACAGTAATGTAGTAGCCCCAAATCTTTCATGTCGAAGGTTCTTTTGAGATCATTCTTCACAATATCAACCTAATCTTCTAAATTGCCAATGATCACTAGATCATCCACATACACAATAATAATGACAATATCTTTGCCTACCTTATTTATATACAAATTTGAATCTGAGGGGCTACGAGTGAACCCATGTTGTTGGAGCCTGTTTGATTTCATAAAGTGATTTTTTGAGATGATATACCTTCTTAGGATGCTCTTCGTCAAAAATCCTTCAGAGTTGGGTCATGCACACTTCTTCTTTCGATCACATTTAGAGAAGCACTCTTGATGTCCATTTGCTGAAGTCTCCATCTTTTTGTGCTGCAATTACACAAACTACTCTTATGGTCTGATCTTTACAATGGATGAAAATGTTTCTTCATAGTCAATGCCCTCTTTCTGAGCATATCCTTTTGCTACAAGTCATAATTTGTGTTTATCGATGGATCCATCTACCTTGTATTTTGTCTTGAAAACCCAATTACATCCTATGGGTTTCTTTCCTATAGGTAAATCGACAAGTTCCCATGTCCGATTTGTCTTGAGTGAGTTAATTTCTATATCCATGGCTTCCTTCCACCGAGGTTAACTGATTTCTTCATGAACATTATCAGGCTCAGAGCTATCAATCAAAAAAATCATGAGTGAAAAATTTACCTCATTTCTTGTTTGACTCCTTGTTTTGACTCCGGATGATGTATCTGGGAGTTGTTGCAAATGTGAGTCCTTAATGGTGCTTTCTACCCACTTCGGATGAGAACTTGAATTATTTTGTGAAGAACTATTTCCTATATTGAAGTGTTAGGTATGCCTAGCCTTCACCTATATGTTTCGTTAGTTTCAACCTACCCTCATCGCTTCTCTACCAATGCAACAAATGCCCAACCACTAAATTTTTAATTTTTTTAAAAAAAAAATTATAATAAATTTAATTTACGGTGGTAATACAAATGCACACACAAATATGTGTGGGTGTGTGTGTGTGTGTGTGTGTATGTATGTATGTATGTATGTATACATACATACATGTATAATAAAATAAAAATCAATTTCATGTTTTCATTGGTGTCCTTTCACGGTCATTTTGCATTGTACGAAACATATTAAAAACATCAAATATGCTATTTTTATTCGGTAGCTTCCTCTTAATATTATTTCATTTAGAAAATAAAATTAAGGTAATCATTGACATGTTATTGAAAAAAATAAAATTATAACATTTATTAGTATAATAGTATACTTACTAATATAGTTTTTCCCCGTCAAAGATAAAGGGCCCTTCACGTATACAAAAAATAGAAAACTAAAATATGAAATAATAGATGAATTAAATTATTGTACACATGATTAAATGAATTAAAAAATTTATATGAGAGAAAACATTATATGAAAGAGAAATAGGGGGAAGAGAGAGAACTAATTTATTACTAATCTACTTATTTTGAAATGATATTTTTGTAAGTATAATTTCTAGTAACATACATAACATTAAGTAGGACTAAATAATGACAAAGGATTATTAGAATAACTCGACATGTTACATTCAAATAATAAATAGAGAAAGCTTTCCAAGTGAAGATTAAATCTAGAATACTACATTAGTTCGAAGAGTTCAAAGACTAAATCCCCATATATGGATGTAGTGTATATTCCATATTTATCATTCTCCATGATACCAAAATTGAATTATCTTATTGATCTCATTGTTACAGGAGATATTATATGGTATTTTGTTAAATTGGATGATAAAACCTATGATCATCCTCATACAATTTATGCTAGAATTTTTTTATACCTAAACACCTCTCAAGCCCTTCCAAAGTAGAAATTAATCTACAAAAAGTCTAGACATTGGGTTAAAAGAATTGACTTTATAACCTTTAGATGCGGTGTTTCTTTCAAATTGGGAATCTCTTGAATGAGTACGAGCACTCTAGGCATAAGGAAAAACATGTGTGGTGGATGGAATTTCTTCCAAACATCTTACGGTTAACCCACATTCATATTTTATTGAGGAACCATCAAACCCATTTCGGGTTTTCACTCCCTCTACTGCAGAGAAGGAGCCACTTGTCTCTGCTGGGATAGCTCAAGTTTCATCTACCTAAGAGGTATTTTCTCAATCTATAATAGATTGCTCTGTGACCCTCATTGAGGGTCACATTCCTATAAAAAAATTTGAAATAGTTTTTTTGATCTTTGCGGAAGATGGTAATTAGGATTGGATAGTGATGGAAATGAGGAAGAAAGGGCATAATAAACTATAACCCACCATCGTTGTGGACAAGGATTGATTTATATCCTAAATTTTGTTTTTATCACTTTATCTTGGCTAGGGACCTTCTATTTTTGGGTTGTTGTTCTCTGAAGACAAATTTTCGTTTGTTTGTGGACATGTTGTGTTGGTTTTGGTCTCTTTTTAGAAGTTTGGATTCTTCTTTGTTTGATGTCATATTATATATCTCGATCATTAGAAAAAATTTCTACTATGCTCTCTTGTTGTATCTAGTTTTTGACCATTTGTATGTATTGTGGTATGGCCCCCATCAAAAAACCATTTAACAATAGTAAATTAAATAAATTACAAATCTTCAATATTATATATTGATAATTTCATGGCCATAGAATTACATTGAGAATATAGTTGGTGTATAGTATAACCCAACTTAGAAATGAGGTGATTATAAAAAGTAATATTAAAGCTCCACTTGAGAGAGGCTAACATGCATTAGTATGTTCATTTCCAAATTCTACTTTTTTTTGTTTTAAGGTGTACTTACATTCACAAGTGTCTTGATCGAAGATTGAAACCTACTATAGAAGGACATTATAATACTAGCAAAGCAATAACATCATGTAAAAAGAGGATACAATACACATAAATGTTGTATGTGCCTTAACATATGTATGGATGGACCTAAAATTCTAATAATCATCTTCTTATAATCTTATAATGTCTAAAAATAATGCAAACTATAGGCATCCATAATTGGTTCATAAGATAAATCTTTTGGTCCTTGGTAAATAACTAACACGAACATCAATTATTGATTTTTCCAAAATAGAGAGTCATGGATATAATCAATTACATCCTTTTATTACATGTGTGGGTCATCTAGGTGTCCCCATAGGAATCTATGAAGCTCATGATAATATAAAATTAGTGAAAGTTTTCTATCATAGATAAAATGTGATTTATCAAAAAAATGTCACTTAGTGGAGATGGAAAATTTTTATTGGGAATCCAAAAAAATTTGATGTCTCGTATCAAGCTAAAGCTAGACATTGAGTCAATCCACAAAATATTCTCATGATGTTTCATAACAAGTATGTTTTCCTTATGTTGACAACTAAATAAAATGAACCAAAATCGAATTCTACTCATGCAATATTTTATTTCATTGTTTAATATTTTTTGATGTCTTATATGTTCGTGAGTGCTAAATAGAATTGACAAAACAATACAACATCGGGTTACACACAACACTAAACAACTATATGAAAACACAATAATTCAACCAAACCATGGAAAGAATATACATAAACCTCACAACATAGTACTTGTCACACATGCTTATGACACAAAGGTACTCATAACATAAGCAAACTACAAAAACATGGAATTCCTAGCATTTACACATACAAGGGTTTCATGCAACTCAAAACCATAAATTTAGCTATATAGGGTCAAGATGGAAACAACATCAGACCAAAAATTAGGAGCATCATTCCTCAACATCATAAAACATAACCAAACTCACAAGAGTACAAATAAATCATAACACAAACAACATACACCTCATAAAACATCACAAAACAACTCCATATACCTCCCAAAGCATCACCAACAACTACATATGCCTCCTAAAGCATCAAAAATATAAAAATAAAACTCTAAGTGCACTATTAACATACACACAAGTCTCTTATGTCTCCCTCAAGTCTCTTATGTCTCCCTAAAGTATCTTATGTCTCCCTCAAGTCTCATATGCCTCCCTCAAGTCTCATATTCATCCCTCAAGTATCTTATGCCTCCCTTAAGGGGTTGGTCACCCTATTTCCCTAGGTACATAGAGTCAAGACACCCCTAATCCAAGTGACATAATAACTCTTGGTTCAATAACCCGTTAGTTATTTGTAACGCCTTGGGGAATACCCTCATTTAATGAAGTGGATCCATAGGTTCAACCATTCCATAGTGCATCCTATGACCCTATTCCACACATCACGAAATTAGAACCAACATAATAATCTATTTCAAATGCCAAGTGGTAAAAATAAAAGCCTTGGGCTAGGCTATAAAACCTTTAAACATGAAAAGTAAGTTTAAATCTAAGTAAAGAAAATGGCCAAATAACCATAGTTAGTGAAAAATCCACATGTTAGTACAACAACCAAATAAAATGCCCAAAATATAAGAACACATCAATCAATAAAAATGATGGTTCTAGCAAGAAAAAGGAAAATTTTCAATTTACAAATGAAATACATATAGAGAAATAACACATCATAATAACTATGTTTCCTTATATGGCCATAAAATGGGTACTCAACGAGTTACCGACACTCGAAAAATAAGAATTGACTCGTTAAATAACATATCAAACAATACAATTGTCATCATCTTTGTCTAAATCATCCCTTCATACTCTCACAAATCTCAACATAGTCAAAATCACATAGGCTTGTTTAATAAACAACCTAAAAGGAGAGAGAAGGGGACGCTAGTTTGCATAAGTTGAGCCTAAGGTGGTGTGCATAAATAATATACTAAGAAAAATCGAAGTATACTAAAAAATAGAATAGGGTTTTCGCTATACATAAGAATCCAATTCCTTAGTTGTACTCAGCTCAAGATTACGAAAACATGGTCCACTCCTACTCTCTCCATACATACATTCTTAACAATTGCTCCTTAGGGTATTCAAGTGTAAGGTTCACAACATAACACATAACTACATCATGAACACAATGGCAATTCACACACATATATTGTGCAATAGGGGTCATACAATCCCCATATGCCCCTAATTCACGACATGAATCATCTCATATTACAAAAATTATATGCATGATGAACACAATGAATAACATTACAACATAGAATCAATTACAGGATAACATGGTGACACACAATTCATCACTACACGGTGGTGACATTACTATACAATCCAATCCACTATACACCAATATTTGTCATACAACACATCAACACACCTACATATCACAAAATGATAAGATGCTCCAACACACCACCATCCATAAAAACATTCTTCTCACACATACCAAGGAAGCACATCACACGTGGACTCCTTATTAAATCCACAAAAAGGAGATTAAATATTCTCATCATAAGCACATCAACATGATAAAAATACACAGTAAAAGAATTGCACAACATGTGCATTCCTAATATCATAGTTACAATGTTGGGCACATAACAACATATATCACGTAAATCTTACAATCTCTATAACTACAACCATGCATAAATCATCACAAATCCAATCCTTCCCAAGGTTTGATGTCATAAATGTTAGCTTTGATACCAAATGTAATGCCTATAATTTACAAACACAAAAACAACACCAAAAATACCAAAAGAAATTGTTTTTTTACTTACATTATTATTTACATGACACCACCTGACAATGCAAGGTGTTTCTTAATATAATTCATAACACGTGAGATGCTTGCATAACCCTTATCTCATATAGATAACATGAATAATACATGATGAAAATCAAAGCCACCATTTCTTTAATGAAAAGACACAACATAGTGATTTAACTACATTATGACTCCTCTATAGGCACCATCTATGACAACAATTTCCCGGATTACATATTTATCATATTTATATTTCTATATTGACCTTATTTACTTGGAAGTCACTTATCAATTATTTTATAGCTGACTTCATTATCTTTACTTTATTTAACATTTCACTTGTAGTTATCCCACCTAATTTTTCTTATTTCCCTTCTCACACATAAATGATGTGTCCTAGTTGTTGGTATATATATATTCACGTGCATGATCCTTGTAGTGTTTGTTCCAAGGATTCATTTTGTAAGTTGCATATTCAATTGTATTTTCCTTTTATCTTAGTTGCAACAAGGGAGGTTCTCATTACGTAGAGTAAGTTCACTCATTCAAGAGTAGATAGATTTAACGTTCTTTCCATATTAGCTTTTAATTTTGAAGGTTAGTCTATTTTGTTTTATGCTATGAAAACTAACCATCTATCTCATCTACTTCACTAAAATATTTGTTTTTCATCAAGGCACCAAATGGTATGATTTCACACTTAACGAAATTTGGATTCCTAAACAATTACGTATTAGATGTGTGTTACGAGGAGACATTCAATTATAAATTTTACACACCTTACTATGGTCACAACTAGAGTGATTGAACACCATTATCTCCAACAATCATCATGTAACTCTAGGTACATTCGATACTTCTTGTCAAGCTAGAACTCTTGTTTGAGTGGGGTTTAAGGGGACTCACACTCAATATTCTCTTGTGTGGTTAACTAAAACATTGGATCCACTCGAATCATTTTCATTCATCTTAAAATGGTTTCATTCAATTTGATTTAATTACTTGAAACAAAAATAATTATTGAGTAACCCATTTATTAATAGGGACATTGGTATGCTCATGAGACTACTAGTCCTTTCCTTAGTGGTTCATGTCAAGAACATGATTACCTGATTTCACACTATACATTCAATGAAAATTAGTATAAGGGGAATAATAAGAGGGAGTATTTATTCATTTAAAAGGTTAATATTCACATTAAAGTCTACACGAAGTGGATTCTGTTCTCACCATAAGATGGTATAAATGCATTATGAGAATGATATACATTTCACCTTTCTATCAGCACATCATCTTATGGTTACATTTTCACAAAGTAATTATAACATAAAATATGGTTAAGTTTCACAATTAACTCTTAGTATTGAACCATAGAAGGAAAAAAATAATAGAAATTTGGTATCGAGTTCATTTATGATTCCAACTCATACAGATGAATTCCAAGGTTAGTTAGTGATATTTTCCCCCTACACTCTTCACTTACATGTTTCCCTGACCAATAGGATCTTACATTATGTTGGGGTTTTGTTACCCATAGAGTACTACCGAAAGGTAATCACATTATCCTTACTACACACACAAATATCAATCTCACGTGGGGACACAATACCCAAGATAAATTTGTACCATGTGGTTCCTAATTGTCGGGTTCACGATGATGTCACTAAGAATATAGGCTATAACAACCAACTCAAACTTGGTCCCGTAGTTACTTAATCTAGAAGGTGTTATTGTAATGCCCCCTAACCTACCTGGGCTCGGTCAGCGTCATCTCCTTGGCGTGGAAGGTGGAGCTTTTATTGTTTGATGTGATGGAATCCCTGTTGGTGGCCGCACCTACTGTTTTCCCTATATTTTTTTGCAATCTTTTGTTTTCTTTTACCTGCTCACGCAAGAGACTCTGGTGGCCGCACATGCTCATTGATTAAAATGTTGACTTCTCCTGCTGTTCACGTGGTCTCCTGTCATGTCTGTTCAAACCGCGTATGCTTGTTTTGCACTCCATCAAATGCTGAAACAGATGAATTGCTTCAGCGTGTTCTGGACAGTGGATTCGTTGATGGTGAAATGAAGGTCTGTCACCCTGGTGTTGCGTGAGAGGGTTTGGATCCTCAAAATCGTGTTGTGCAGGCAGTCTCAGTGGAGCGCAGAACCGAAATCCTCCTAGGAAAGAGCCGTGAGGAGGTGTCTGGTGTTATGCAGCAGCTACAGGGTAGAGAAGTAAACGTATCCCAGAAAATCAGTGGCCCCAGAGAGAGCTAGGTGCGACAGCTGCTGCAGGGCGAGCCCAAGGAACAGTTGGTGTTGATCCTGATGTTCTGGTTGCACGCGACCACAGTCGTGATCAGTTGTTGCAAAATCTTGCAACTGTAGTAGAAGAACACAGAGGCCAGTGGAAGAGCGCTACAACATAGGCTGCGAGAGGAGCGTATCAGAGAAACGCCTGGAGGAGCTCCGCGTAGAGAGATGGTCAAAATGGGAGAGCGCGAAATGCAAACTGTACTGGGAATGGCACGTTGACCAGCAGGTTTACATTGTGAAGGGAAGCGTGAGGGTGGTTCCAAATGGCTGCAAAAATGACGCCGCATGGTTCTATGCAGGTGACCTTGTGCGATATCCCAAGTGGCTCGAGGCCTCTTTGTTTTCCAGGGTCCTTACGAGGAACGCTATCGCTTTCTAGCCTACGGGGACGACTAACAAAAGATCAGGCTTAGGTTGAGTTGAAGGTGGGCAAATGCAAGGAATGGCATTTTGGGGCTGAGCCATTTATCACACAGCTTATGATGTGAAGCATTATTGGGATGAAGAAAGTTGTGATTTGGGCCACTTTGTTGGATTCTTTGTAGTCTTATTGGCTGGATTTGGATATTTAGGTAAAGGATCGGTAAGGTCGGAAATGGATTGATTGACATCCATAGGAATTTGCTGTATATGAGAGATGCAAACCTTGCTTGGATATCCACGAGGAGTAGCCTGAGTAATGGCAAAGATGTTACCTTCTATAAACTCATCTATGGCAGAACTTTCTCAGGTTGGTAAAGTGGGATACCACACACAATGACATTGGGAATTAAATTAGCATTGCTCTTATTTTTGCTTAGCTTCTATGATTAGAAAACTATGAAGATTATAACCACCAGGTCCATAAGCAACAGATACTAGGATGTTTCAACCAGTGTTAGGGAAAAGTAAGGCCGTATGGCCACACTGAATACGGATGTAACACTGGAAATGTTTAGTTGGCTGCTATTGCTCGGTACTTGTTGCTATTGTGGTATTTGCTGCAGCAGACGCATCAATGGCCAAAACAAGGGTCGAGGGTGCAGATCTCTGAATTACATTCACATAGCAACTCCTTGTACTGGCTGTGTACAACCTTTGACAACTCCTTGGTACAACACAGTTATTTCTGCATTTGAATAAATATAGTTCAAGCGACAATTGACATAGCCTTGACTTCAGGTATGGTTGTTGAAGCAATAGATATGCAGATAATAACATTGCAGAATTGGAAGCCGTGGCTGTTGGGTTATGGAGATTTTGGGGAAATTAAAGAATTCTATAGAAATAATGGTAATGGTTATAGAATTTGGGAAATTTGAGAGATAACAGGTTGTCCAGAGATTCTCTACTGAGACCTTGCTTGTTCTGCGATGTAATCATTATGTCTTGTGTCCGAGCTTCAAACCATGGTTGGTGTTTAGCTTTCTAGCGCAAGTGCTCTCGAGACTGAGTGGTAAGCAGTTCGACTCTCACCCCCAAAGCAGCTGCATTGAAGCAATCTAGTGTTTGGACAACCACCTATTGCATTCTTCTAGTCGTGCCTTCAAAAGGGAATCCCGGTGTGGTATATTACAAGAAAAGACCAGTGAAGCAGAGGATAAAGTGGAAGGCGTGTGGCTGTAGCAGTCCCTACTGGATGTTCACGACTGGTGGATGCGTTAAAATAGGCAAGATAGACTAACCATATACATAATATGCTAGTATCTAATAAACCTCTTGAAATGAAACTTTTTCTTTCTAGAAATTGGTTTAAATCCGTGATTTTGTGGATTTGCATTCAGTATATGGTTAACAGTTTGTTACTTCTGGATTTGCCTCTGTTGGTTGTTCTTGTTGACGTGATCAACCCATCTATATATATAAAACAAACAAAGGTTCTCGGTGTATGTATGCTTTGATTGATCATATGAAAATATATATATATATATATATATTATATATTTTTAAAGTTACTTCCTTCTGCAAAAATGTCATTGTTTCTTTTGTGAACTGGGTATGTAATCGCCCTAGAACGTTGCATGAGCGTTGACTAGTATTGGTTTCTGTTATGTTTTTGCCCTAGAGGAAAACATACGCTAAATTTATTTATTTATTTTTATGATAAGCGTGATTATGCACTTCGTGTATTGTGCAAATTTTAGGGCTCTTTGGAAATTAGAAGTTCAATATATATTCTTGTTAAGAAGGAAGTTTTGGGCCGAAAATATGTCCTGGGTTGATAGAAGGGCATCAATTATTGATAGAACCCCATTTTGATTCTACTCTTTCTATGAGTAAAATTTGATAAAATTAATGACCTTTATGGTGTTAAGATATGGTATGTTGATGATTCCTTATGTGATCGATTTAATCATGTATAGGCATAATGCCTTGATGGAGTAAGGTAATATCTTTCACGGTTCGTGAAAGTTAAGGTTTTCATCAACTGCTTAAGGTAACATGAAGTTCCTTAATTTAGTCAAACTTGTTTTGTACTTCCTTCTTGATGAGTGACCTTTCATTGCAAATTTAGAATGACTGTGATGGAAGGTCGTGAATATAATTTTTTGTCAAAAGGGAAAAGAAGCTATGGAATAGTTTTTTATGTGTCGAATGTAATAATTGTAATTACATCGTTATAGAAGTTCGTTATTGGAGGATATCTATCTTCAATGGTATATTATGTGTTTAATCTCGCATAGGTTACCATAAAATTAGTGATGAGATGTAAATTAAGGAGAGATGAGAGACCTTTTCCTTTGTATACATCGTTTATGATATTATAAAGTGAGTTGACGTCGGAAAATTTCAACCAAGTCTAGATTCATGGCTATGTTCCTCTAGAACGGGAGGGTTATAAATCTAAAGTATTATGAAAATTGAAAGGATGTGTTTAGAATGCTAGATTGCCTACTCAACTTGGGTATTAATGAGGCTTGTCGCTATTCCGACCCTGGTTATGTTCAGTAGGTAGGCTGTTAGGCAATGCCTATTCCTGGACATTCTTACCGTCCTTTCCACTCATCCTTATTAGCTATGAAGTCACTTATTACCTAAGATATAATGGTTGTGGGTTTGAATATAATATTTTCATCCTTTAAACCTTTTTGATTACATGATGGAACTTTGTTTTTACCCTCGTTGTTCGTTTATAGCCTATTAGGCCTATGGCCCTACGGAACGATTCCAAAACTATATTCTTTTTGGCAGCTAAGATCGGGTCTAGTTTTTATCTTTTGACTTCACCTTGAGAATGTGGATTGATGGGTTACACCTTAGATTTCAATCACGTAATCTACGGGATCACATAATTGAAATCCTAATACTCTCAACTCTTGTGTCTAATCATTTAAATTTCATAGTCTTGCGTATTTGGTTGTCAAACTTTTGTAGTTTTAGAGGTATCTTCATAACTAAAACTTATGGTTTTCTTCTTAGTTGATATGTTGAAAATTATATCTTGTTTCAAAAGGTTGTTAGAGGTTAGAACTTTGATCCATTTCCTGAAATAGAATGTTTCCTTTCATGGTATTGTTAGCTAGTAGCTTATTGTTGCTATGTATAGTCTTATCTGCCTGGTGCGAACCGACTCAAAGTTATTAATTGTGCAGATGGCTTACGTGGTTAGATGATGGAAAGACTTGTAGATTATTGCATCCTTCTTGGTTATGATGTTCCTTTGTACGAATGTGTATTATGTTATAAAATTTTGGAAAGGGCCTTTGGACATTTTAGAAGAAGAGTTAGTGCCTAGTAAATGTATTGTAGAGTATTGTTGTTGTAATCAGAATCAAAACTTTGGCTTGTTTCATTATCATGTGAAAGATGAAATTTGATTACCACTTGGTTATGGGATATTCTAGTGAATTTTAACCCTTAGTATAGTAGCGGGCATGTTCCATGTTATTACTCTCTTGCTCCCTAGTCATGGTTCAATAGAGATGGTATGTCCCTTTGATTTGTGCATCATGTTGGAATGAATTGATATAACCTTGTTTTGTTTCCGCAAACGAGTACTGTTCAACTTTGCTCTTGAGTTAAAATGTTGAGTTGTAAATCCTCCTAAGGCTTAGTAGCAATGAGCTTGTAAGTACTATGAAGTGATCTGGATAGTCCTTATTAAAATTAAACTAATAAACATTATCCTTTTATGGTGAAATCTTAAATGACCTCATGGTGAAAGCAATGGTTAGATTTTAGAAGATGATAGGATTTAATAAGTAGGAGGGAAATCGATTAATTAAACCTTAAATCTCTCTCTATCATTTGGAATGTTTTCCTTTGTCAAACTTAATTAAGTAAAGTCTAGATGGAACATTTAACCAATCTTGATAAACCCTTAACCTCAATAAAAGACGGATAGTAAACCATGTGACCCTGAAGCTAAATTCTATTGTCCTGTTCTATTAACCCATGCCTTAATTCATGGTGATATTTCTTAAGCAAGGTCAAAATTTGATCCTTAAACAAGAAGGTTATTGTTATGAACCCTAAGTGGTACTTCCCTCTATCGAAACTTATGCCTTCACCGTGTAATGTAGGTGTGGAACTTGTGTTAGTGGCTTGAATAAGATTAATTAACCTTGTAAGAAATGGAAAATGTTCTAAAATCAAATGAATAAGAAAGATTTGGACATCAAATTGATGATCCCAGTTTTGAAAGCTTGGCCTTAAGCTATTTAGTCAACCGTTGAAAATAAAGAAGTTCTCCTTGTGAAAAGAATTGTGTGGATGATTACATGAAATTTTATAAGAACGTAAGTTAAGAATTAAGAGACACTTTAGTAAACAAGAAAATTTAACAAGAAATTCCCCATGGGATGCCCTAGTTGTGAGTGTTTCATGTGGATTGGACCTCCATGTTGTCTTGTCAAAAGAATAGTACATTGTCCTTGATAGGTGTGAACATTTCCATGCTGACCTTGTGGTCTCCCCCGTAACAAGTGGTTCCTAGTGTTGGTTGTAACCTTGTGACGACATGTTGTGTCGTTTTGTGTCAAAGCAAGTCAAGAAAAAAGTTATCCTGTATTTCACTGTGTTGTCCTTGTGTTGGTATTTTTGGTGTGTTACACTATCAAGTGTAAAGTTGTAATTTCATTCTAAGGTTTTGGTTTCTTTTGTGTTAAAAATATCATGCGTGAAGGGTAGATATGCACTAGCATGTCATGCATATTGCCAATTTCAATAAATAACTTTATTGTAACATAACAATATATAAAAATATATTTCCATTAACATACATAAATTCTAACAATATACAATTAATCACCTCCACGTCGTTTCACCATCTTACTTGCATCCAAAAAAATCATATGAGCATGAAATCAATGATAAATTGTTGGCATGGCATTAACCTAGGTCTAATATAATTAACATTTTTTTTCCAATTTACATAATCATAATTTACATTCTAGGGGAGAGGGTTAGAGACACATATTCCATCCATTTCATTTCACTTCATTTCTTCCCAAGGAGAGAGAAAGAGATAGGGAAGAGAGAAACACTATTTTTCCAAAAGTCCAATTCCAAGCAACAAGTCACAAGATAGAGTTCCAACAATTTATTTACAAGTGTTAATAAGTTTACATGATGGTTTACTAACTTGACTAGGGTCCTACAACTTTCCTTTACATTTTCCTGCTAGTTATAAAAATGTTCAATTCAGGCTCCAAGGCTAAGAACTCACTCTCAAACGTTGTCTACCGATGAGCAAACACAACACGGGTAAGTTTCTACATGTCCTATTAAACACCAGAATTCATAGGAACTCACAATATTTATAACTGGTGAACAATTTATGACTGGGCTGCTAATTTTCCGAGGCCATCGGTTGTTATTAGCCTAGTTGCAAATGATCAAAAGTTAGCTCGAGGGATCAGAAAAACCACGTCCAAAACTAACATTTGATGGATGAATGCATAGTGAAAATTTTCCTACAAGTTCCCCTATACATGGAGAATTCATCATATTTGACGTGACTAAGGATTGACAAATGGGTTTCAAATGGAAATGGGTTTTCCGAAGCCACTGGTCATAATTGGTGTAATTTCACCAAGTCAAACTGCCACAAGAGGCCTACAAAATACTTTTTCCAAAATATCAAGAAGAGTGTTTTCCCGCAAACTAAAGGTTACAATCAATTTTCTAGAAGAAATACTAGAGGTTTGCAAAGGTTTATATAAATAAATTCGTTGTTCGGGGTTTGAACGATGGTTAAAAACGAAAGTGAACTTTTCAGTTTGTGACCTCCTAAAATTGAAAAATTAGGTAACAAGGCTCCTAGAGGAGCATAGAAAAGAGCACAAAAATCAATCAAGGTCAGTCTAAGCTTCGAAGTGACTCCTCACATAACAAGGAACATGAAGAAATTAAACATCTCTTTTTAGATTTACAAAGATTGCTTTGCAAGTCACCGAAAATCACCATTTATCTATTTTAACAAGGGAGCGGTAAACATATTTACAAGGAACTCAATTTTTATCTGTCAATAAAAAGGGGTATTGTAGCAATATAATTTTGGTAGGAAGTTCCCTAGATCATCTCAAAGTGAGGGTTTAAGTTCATGGTTGTTTCCCAAGGAATATATAATTCCACAAGTTACGATATAATGTTTTATTGTTAAAAAAATTATTTAAAACATTCAAATGTATGATAATCCTATGGTTCAATTTTTTTCGTTGCAAATGAAAATCTAAATAAAAATAATTATGAAAGAAAAGAAGAGATGAACCATGCCTAGAAAAATTAGCGTTCGTAGTGCAAGAGGTTCTAGGCAGGTTTACCCACATTCCACAAGCCTTCACTCTTTTTTAACATTCCATCGAATAGTTTGTGTGCATCCACAACCCATCCATGATGAAAACTTATTTTATATTCGCATGACCTAAAAAAATCCTATTTAACACCCAATGCTCAGATGGGTTGCCATGAACCATTTTGTTTCCATCATAAAATTTCCTCCTCCTCTACCCCTAGTTGCCCCTCCTCCATAATAATAATATTTTACCAATGGTGCAATGTGACCAATTTGTAAGCGAGGCTTATATCCAAAGGAATATTTTTATCTAGCTCTCTGGTTGACAAAGTAACTGCAATAATGGATACATATCTCGTGGTCTCTAGTGGAAGAAGACATTCCTCTAGAGGTTCCCATGAGTCAGTGATGAAAATCAATCAAGTAGTAATTTGATGCAGATCAGGTATTCTTTTCTTGATAATCTGTGCTATAGTCACGATCTTATTGATAGCTCTTCCCACACCTTTGATGATAACTTTGGCTGGCCCTTTATCCTTCTAAAGTAATCTAGACTACCTTGATATTACTGCATACATCTATTCTACCATCTTAACATTATCACCCACACGAGACAATTTGAACATGGGTATGTCAATATCATCTTGAAATTGTGTTTTTAAAACATAGGCTTAAAAATTTCCAACCATGAACAACAAAACAAGAATAGAGAGGGGAAAGAATTTTTTTTTCTTACCATCATATGGCCAAGTGGTTGTCAATCTCTAGTCAAGCACATGCATGGGCTATGTTGTTCAAATTTTGTATAATCAATCTCTTGATGGTTTGCACACCCACCCATTTCATGGATGGCCTCCAAAATCTCATCTTTTCCTCAGGAAGAAGATATACATTTCCATTTTCCTTGAAAGTGACACATTTTTAGTCATGCACTGAACCTTCCACTCCAACACCCAAAATCATAGTGACCATTGAAGGAACCAAAAACATCCATGGTGAATCCATCTAGGAGAGAGATGAAGAATGAGTTATGACATAAAATACTTGTTCCATTACAAACTCATAAATCGATCCAAATAAATTATTTTGTATATAATAGAATAAGGAAATATTTTAGTTACAGATTTAACTCTATACGCAGGGGTGTTTTTACCCAAAAGGGAGATTGGTATTAGGATGACTACTAGTAGAGATCTCCATCTAACACAACCCCCCCTTCACGTTGCCCTCACTGCAACTATCCATTTTCTGCTAAATTTACAATGTTAACTTGGTTTCACTATGGTCAAAGCCTATGAATCTAAAATAATGTGCATGAATTATTATGCAAGGAAAGTGATAGGTCTGAATGACCGCTTAGGAAGGGAATTCCATGCCCTCACCTATCGGGTAGACCCAGCCTTCACCTATATGTTTCCGTTAACTTCAACCTACCCTCATCACTTCTCTACCAACGCAACAAATGCCTAACCACTTCACAAAATATATACATTTAAAAATAATTATATTTTAAGTTTAATTTATGGTGGTACTTTAAACGCACACACACACAATATATATATGTGTGTGTGTGTGTGTGTGTGTGTGTGTGTGTGTGTGTGTGTGTGTGTGTGTGTGTGTACATGTGTATACATACATACATGTATAATAAAATACAAATAAATTTTCATGTTTTCGTTGGTGTCCTTTCACTATCATTTGCCATTGTATAGAAACATATTCAAAACATCAAATATGCTATTTTGATTGGGTAGCTTCCTCTTAATATTATTTCATTTAGAAAATAAAATTACGGTAATTATTGACATGTTATTCAAAAAAATCAAATTATAACATTTATTAATATAATAGTATACTTACTAATATAATTTTTTCCCCTTTAAAGATAAAGGGCCCTTCACGTATAGAAAAAATAGACAACTAAAATATGAAATAATAGATGGATTAAATTATTGTACATATGATTAAATGAATTAAATATGTTATATGAGAGATAACATTATATGAAAGAGAAATAGGGGGGAGAGAGAGAACTAATTTATTACTAATCTACTTATTTCGAAATAATATTTTTGTAACTATAATTTCTAGTAACATACATAAAAGTAAGTAAGACCTAATAATGACAAAGGATTATTGGAATAGCTCGACATGTTACATTCAAATAATAAATAGAGAAATCTTACTGAGTCAAAATTGAATCTAGAGTACCACATTAGTTCGAAGAGTTCAAAGACTAACTCCCCATATCTGGATGTAGTGTATATTCCATATTTATCATTCTCCATGATACCAAAATTGAATTATGTTATTGGTATCATTGCTATAGGAGATACCCTAGGGTATTTTATTAAACTAGATGATAAAACCTATGATCAAACTCTTACAACTTATGCTAGAATTTTGTTAGACCCTAACACCTCTTAAGCCCTTCCAGTAGAAACTAATATGCAAATAGGAGATAGACATTGGGTTAAGAGAATTGACTACAAGGGTTTAGACTTTAGATGTCGGTGTTGCTTTCAAACTGGGCATCTCTTGGATGAGTGCGAGCACTCTAGGCATAAGGAAAAACCTGCGTGGTGGATGGAATTTCTTCCATAACATCTTACGGTTAACCCACATTCAAATTTGATTGAGTAACCATCAAAACCATCTTGGGTAGACACTCCCCCTATTCCAGAGAAGGAGTCACTTGTCTCTTCTGGGATAGTTCAGGTTTCATCTACCCAAGAGATATTTTCTAAATCTACAACAAATTGTTCTCTGACCCTCATTGAGGGTCACATTCCTATCAATTTTTTTTTAATTTTTCTTCTTATCTTTGTAGAAGATGGTAATTAGGATTAGATAGTGGTGGAAATGAGGAAGAAATGTCATGATAAACTAAAACCCACCATCGTTGTGGACAAGGATTGAGTTATATCCTGCTTTCTATTTTTATCACTTTATCTTGGCTAGGGACCTTTTATTTATGGGTTGTTGTTCTATTGTAGAGAAGTTGTCATTTGGTTTTGGACTTGTTGTGTTGTTGTTGGTCTCTTTTTAGAATTTTGGCTTCTTCTTTGTTTGATGTCATATTGTATATCTCGGTTGTTAGACATTTTTTCTTCTATGCTCTCTTGTTGTATCTAGTTTTTGACTATTTGTATGTATTGGGGTATATCCCCATCAAAAAACCTTTTAACAATAGTAAAATAAATAAATTATAAATCTTCAATATTATATATTGATAATTGCATGGCCATAGAATTACATTAAGAATAAAGTTGGGGTATAGTATAACCCCACTTAGAAAGGAGGTGATTATGACAAGTAATATTAATTAAACCTCCACTTGAGAGAGGCTAAAATGCATTAGTATGTTCATTTCCAAATTCTACTTTTATTTTTTTAACATGCACTTACATTCACAAGTGCCTTGATCCAAGATTGAATCCTACTATGCAAGGACATTCAAATGCTAGCAAAGCTTTAACATCATGTAAAAAGAGGATACGATACAAAGAAAATTAGTATGTTCCTTAACATATGTATGTATGGACCTAAAATCCTAATGATCACATTCTTCTAATCCTCCAATGTCCCCAAATAATGCAAACTATAGACATCCATAAGTAGTTCAAAAGATAAATCTTTTGGTCCTTGGTAAATAACTAACACGAACATCAATTATTGAGTTTTCCAAAATCAAGAGTCATGGATATAATCAATTACATGTGTGGGTCATCTAAGTGTCCCCATAGGAATGTATGAAGTTCATGATAATATGACATTAGTGGAAAGTTTTCTATCCTAGATAAAATGTGATTTATGGAAAAAAATGTCACTTAGTGGAGGAGGAATTTTTTTATTGGGGAATCCAAACAAAAAATTGTTGTCTCGTATAAAGCTAAAGCTATACGTTGAGTCAATCAACAAAATATTCTCATGATTTTTCATTATAAGTATGTTTTCCTTGCATTGAAAACTAAATAAAATGAACCGAAATCAAATGCTACTCAAGAAAGACATGAAATGTTGAGCAAACTTATATGTTTGCTAAAATAAGGATAAAATACACATTATATTCCTTTCGATATGTATGGATGGAGATAAAATCCAAGAATCACCTTCCTCGAGTCCCATAATAATGCCCCTAAACAAATGGACACTTTGGGCATCTAGAAGTGGCTCTTAAGAGAAACCTTTTGGTGGGTAGGATAAACAACAACACAGACTTCAATTACTAATTTTTCCAAAATAGAGTGTCATGGATATGAACAATTAGATCCTTTAATTCCATGTGTGAGTCATCTAGCTTTTCGCATATGAATCTATAAATACCATGATGTTAGAAAATCAACAACAAATATTTTCTCATAGCTAAAACGTGATTTAAGGAATAAATGTCATTTAGTGTAGGTGGAAATTTTTATTTGGCACTATAGATAAAATAAATTTGATGTCTCATATAAATCTATAGCTAAACCTTTGGGTCAATCTATAAAAGACTCTCATGTTTTTTTCGTAAGAATGATGGCTTCCTCCTGGTGGAAGCAATCCCAATGTTCCAAAAATGTCAATTTGCTACATTATTAACATGTCAAGGATGATATATTACAATCTACGTTTCGTGGCCCCAAATTGATAGTACACATGTGTTTGGGTATGATGGTACATAATACCATACTTTTCATTTTATACCACAAATATCCCTATCCTTCTCTACTACAACTATCTTTGGATGCCTCTTTAGAGCTGGGAGAGCGAAAAATTGTCAAAGTTTGATAGAAATTTTCTTGCAATCAATGACACCTATGAATTTTTCATATAAACCCATAGCTAAGAATTACGTCAATCTATAAAATACTCTCACCTTTTCTCCCAACTCGTAATGGTTTTATCATGATGGCATCAAACACAACGTTACAAAAAGTAAAGCACGCAACTTAAAAAGCTATTTATGAAGCTTTCCTTCTAAAATAAATCACGCGTGTTAGTTTATATATAGAAAATCACGCGTCTCCAAATGAATACATGTATAAAATTTATTTATAAAAAGAGGATTACTTATAAAGCTTTGAGAAAAGGGCGAGGGATTAGAATACTTATAAAAGGAAGTTTATACTCTGTTGCCAATCAGACAAAGAGAAGCCAGGGACACAGGACTAACAAAAACGCTTTAAAGAGAGGAAGGAAACGAGGAGGAGATATGGAACATATTAATTTTAACTGAGAAGCAGAGTGTGTGTTTTATAATTTAGGTTTCTTGTTTGCTTATAATTTATTGGCCTGTTCAGGTACTGAAGATGGGTAAAAATCATAAGGCAATTGGCATCGACCTCGGAACCACATACAACTGTGTTGGAGTATGGCAGCATGACAGGGTTGAAATTATTGTTAACGATCAGGGAAACAGAAGCACTCCATCCATGGTTGCTTTCACTTCCAGGGAACAACTTGTGGGAGACGCCGCCTTGTTCCAGATCTCATCTAATTATCATAACACAGTGTATGATGTGAAAAGAATTATTGGGAGGCAATTCACGGATCCTTCAGTGGAGGCCGACAGGAAGCTCTGGTCTTTCACTGTCGTTAACGACGATGGCAAACCCATGATTGAAGTCGATTACAGAGGCGAGAAGAAGCTGTTTTCGGCGGAGGAAATATCGTCAATGGTGCTGGCTAAAATGAAGAAGATCGCGGAGGAGTATTTAATGTGTGATGTGAAAGATGCGGTGGTCACCGTGCCTGCTTATTTTAACGATGCACAGAAGAGGGCCACGAGAGAAGCTTGTAAAATTGCAGGACTTAACGCCATGCGTATCATCAACGAACCCACTGCCGCCGCAATAAGTTATGGATCCATAATGAAGGAGGAGAAGAAGAAGAAAAACATTGTCATCTTCGACCTCGGGGGAGGCACCTTCGATGTTTCAGTTGTTAGGGTTCGGAGACATAAAATTGAGGTGAAAGCGGTCGGAGGGGACACGCATTTGGGAGGGGAAGATTTTAACAACAGGCTGCTCGATTATTGTGTTGGAATTTTTAACCACAAATACAAAATTGATATGAGATCGAGCGGCAGAGCTCTTCGCAGGCTTCGTGCGGAGTGCGAGAGGGCGAAAAGGAATTTGTCGACTGCAGTCGAGACTGTTATCGAGATCGACTGCCTCTATCAAAGAAACGATTTTCATGTCAAGATTAGCAGGGCCAAATTCGAGGAGCTCAACGCCGACCTGTTCCAAAAAACCATTGGAATCCTCAAACAATGCTTTAAAGACGCCAATATGATCAAGGCACAAGTGAGCGACATTGTGTTAATTGGGGGTTCTTCACGGATACCAAAGTTGCAGGAATTACTCACCCAATTCTTCCACGGAAAGGAGTTGTGCAAGAGTATAAATCCAGACGAAGCGGTCGCTTACGGTGCCGTATTGCAGGCAGCCGCGTTAAACAGAGAAGCTGTGAACTTAATGGTAGTGGACGTCATCCCTTTGAGTCTGGGTATCGAAACTGCAAAAGGTATCATGCGCGTGATCGTTCCCAGAAATAGCACCATCCCCACCCACAGGAAGGAATGGGTGACAACATCTTATGACTATGTGACGTCCATGGCAATCAATGTGTATCAAGGAGAGAGACGATTGACTGCACACAACAAATTTCTGGGTAAATTCGTGCTCGCAGGAATTGAATCGGCCCCTTCATGAGTGCCAGAGATTAGGGTTCGCTTTCGAGTGGACGCGGATGGCATGCTCACGGTGTCCGCGCAGGACATGAAGACGAAAGCAAGGAATCAGATTGTCATTAACTGTAACGAAAGCGAGACTAGGACGATCGGCAAAGAGGAAGTGGATCGATTGGTGGCCTGGGCACGGAGATTTCGAATGAAGGATGAAGCAGAGGAGGAACGCATCATTGCCAAATATGAATTCCAGCGTTATATACGCAATATGAAGATAAGGGTAAATGAGGCCCGGACTCGAGGAAATATAGGGGAAAGCGTTGCCCAAGATATCATACTCACTCTGAATTCTTATCAGCAATGGTTGCAGAATCACTCTCCGTCTCCCTCTCCACACAAATTGCGACACAAATTCTGTGAATTGCAAGAGAAATGTGGCAATGCCTTGAAAAATGGCAGGGGGAAGTTTTGTAAATTACCAGATGTATGGAGAAGATTGCGAGACAAATTTGGTGAATTGCAAGACAAATGTGGCAATGCCTTGACAGATGGCAGGGTGAAGTTTTTTAAATCACCAGATCTATGGAGAAGATTGCGAGACAAATTCGGTGAATTGCAAGACAAATATGGCAATTTCTTGAAAAATGGCAAGGGGAAGTTTTTTGAATCACCAGATCTATATGACCCTCTCATACCGCCCACTTTTTGTTGAGAGAATCTTTTATCATGTTGAATTTAATATAATAGAAGATCTTTTTCATCAAAAAAATTTGGGTTTTGATATATGATTCCAGATTTTTTTTTTTTTTGAGTTTTGATATATGGTAGGATATCATGATGATAGTTTGTAGTAAAAATGTCACGACACTTGATTGATAATGTACACAAATCTATATGGGCTGTTAGATGCTATTAGAGGTTTCAATTTTATGCTCAAGCATCCCAATCCATCTCAACTACATCAGTCAATGATTGTCTCTCAAGATCCTTGAGAGTTTAAAATTATCAAAATTTTATGGGAAAGTTCTCACAATTTCTAGAACCTATGAATGCTTCATCTAGAATAAGATTTGGGCATGTCAATCTATAAAATTCATTCTTGGTTCTCCCTAATCCTTATGATTTCTTGAAGTGGCAACAAACACAACAATGGAAAAAATATCAATGAGATAGGACATGAAGATCATGTGAAATGCATGCACATGGACAAAATTTACACTCTTAATGAAAAATGTGAAGAAATATAAATAATCACAAACAAAATAACTCAAGAGAACATATGAAAACGGTCAACTTATACTCATAGAATAAAAATGAAAAATACATAAAGAAGTGTTATACACTAATTCTTACTTATTCTTATCCTTACTTAGAATTACACATTGTAATTAATTTCTGGACTAAATTTAGATATCACATCTCTTTTCGAACATATCTTGCAATTGCTAGTTTATCATACTAACAACAATTGATGGGAAACAATCGAAAGTACATTTTAAAGACCACGATTGAGTAAATCTTAACCAGGAAATTTACTAGTGAGCCTCCACGAGGGACGAGCAGAGATTGGAAATTTTCCAGGGACAGTCAATCCATACATTTCATGCATGTTAACCTCACCCTCCACAGTCCAGTGAAAACAATGTATCAGTTGAGCTAGTGTTAACTCAGTAACAAGAAGCCCCATTGGAATCCCAGGGCATCCCCTTCTTCCCGTTCCAAACGGAAGCAATTCGTAGTGCTGCCCTCTAAAGTCTATATTTTTCCCAATAAATCTCTCTGGTTTGAAGTGGTACGGATCGTCCCAAATGCTTTCATCTCTTCCAATGGCCCATATATTCACAAACAGCCTTGTTCTTGTAGGAATATGATATCCGCCCACATTGCAACCCTGAGTGGACTGATGTGGGACGAGCAACGGCCCTGGTGGATGCAATCGAAATGTCTCCTTCACTACACATCGCAGATATTCACAATTTTTTATATCGCTCTCTTTTAATAAACAATTTCTGTCCAATCCGACTACCGATTGAATTTCTTGTTGTGCTGTTGCCATCGCACAGGGGTTTCTCAGCAGCTCACGCATTGCCCATTCTACTGTGGTGGACGATGATTCTACTCCACCAATTAACATATCCTGAAAAATGGTTCACATCAGAAAGTTATTGTTTGGACTAGCTACTATTATTCACGATAAGAGGTTAGCTACTCTATTCTTACCAAGATCATTGCTTTAATGTTGAGCCGCGTGACTTTCATTTCGGAAGAATGGCTGCCGGCCTCGGACATGTCGAGCATAATGTCGACAAGGTCTTTCACGCCACGTTCTTCCTCTGCTTTCTGGTTTCTGCGACTAATGTGCTCATCGATCACTTTCTCAGCAAACTCATCGTATATTTGGTGGAGGGATTTCATGCGACGGCGGAGGCCTTGCAAGTCTATGTATTTGAGAAGGGGAATGAAATCTGCGACAACAAAGGCGCCAGCGAGAGCCATCATCTCGCCCAGTATTTCCTTAAATTTTCGGCCTCCTCTCAATTCATGGTCGGAGAATGTTCTTCCGGCTGACATTCTGGTAATAATATTAAGTGTGAGAGAGAAGAAGAATTTGCTGAGATCCACAAATCGAGCGCCTTGCTCGCTCTGTTTCCAAATGGAGCGTATCATGGCGGCCACCTCTTCCTCCCTCACCCATTTGAATGTCTCGGTTCTTTTGGGAGTGAGCAACTCGAGAGTGCAGAGCTTTTTCATTTGCCTCCAATAATCTCCATACGAGGCATATGCCACGTCTTTTCCGTCGTAGGCTAAGTAAATTCGAGCGGAAACAGTTGGCCTGTCGGCGAAGAGGCGATCATGAGTTTTGAGAAACTCTTTGGCCATGGCAGGAGAGGAGACCACAACGGTGGGGATGGAGCCGAGGCGAAGAAACATGACGGGGCCGTATTTCTTTGCGAGGGCTGCCAGAGACTGATGAGGGAGCTCTCCCAGCTGATGGAGATTCCCCAACAGAGGCCATGGACGTGGTCCAGGGGCAACGTCCCATGCTCACCCGGACGCTTCTTAACAATTTTGTAGAGAATGAATACACAGGCGAGGAAAAGCGCGAGTCCCGTAGCGGGAGCTTTAACTAGAATATTGAGAGTAGGGGAATCCATATGGGCATCTGGTGTGTTTTGTAAAGGGGGTACGCGTGGGTATTTATAAAGAAGCATATCTAAGCAAAGAGTTGGGCTCGGGACCAAAAACGTGGAAAAATTGACCCACGAATTTTTCGGAGGACATTCGGCATTGTTTTACTTTAATGCTCCCACATTGTGAAATTGTCCGGCATTCATGTCAGACCTCAAAATATCAATATGCAGAATTTCCGAAGCTTTTTACATACAGAATATTATGTGTGTTTTGTTTCCTGTGGCTTATTAGTAGATACTCTCTACTCCTATTACTCCAAAAAAAAAAGAAAGATAAACGTGGCATCACTATTGCGCAAACATATGTGGGCCGATTTTGGACGTTTGCAGCGTTTTCAACCATCTATATTTAGCACATTGAAATTATTTGGAACATTTTTAACATTTTCTGGAAAAATGAGATTGTTTAAATTTTGTGGAAGACTGAAACTGACATTGACTTTGGCAAAAGGGATTCAAAGAATGATGATGTTTGTAGTTTCATTGAAGTTTTTGAGACCACAAAATTTTGCTTGTGGTTGTCATTTTTTTATTTTTCAACATTATGCTTGTGGTTTGTTTATGATTTATAAAATTGATGCTCTTTGGGCCATTTTATTTTTAAATTCGAGTCATTTTTAGGCCTTGCATCATTATCTTCCATGTAAATTAGGTGGCAAATTAGGTTTAATTTTTAAGTTTCCTTTATTATGCCTAAGGCGTTGTCTAAATATGATAAAACCATGATGTGCATGACCTACACAAAAAAAAATTTTAAATCGCGATACATGGCAAAAATTATAAGATGAAATGTTTTTTTTTTGTATTCATTGATGCCCAACTCCATCTATGTTGTCCATGTGCACATCTAGCTGGAGCTAGCATACCCTTCTATGCCACATCATGTTATATTGATTTCCTTCATTCTAACATCTAACATGTATTATGTGATTTTTGTTACATTTTTCCATGCACTTCATGTTGTATTTTCATGCTAGCAATCACACATAAAACATATGATGCAAAAGATGAAGGGGATGGATTGAAGAAGTAAAACTTGAAGGAGCGAAAAATGAGAGAGGAAGAGGGGCGATGAAGAATGGTTTTGAGTGAGGGGAAGTGCAAGGGTGAGGAAAATGTTGTGGGGAACCAAGAAAAAATATCTTTTTCTATGATCACATGCTTTAATTTTCAATCATTTGAAGGAGTAATGGGGTGCAATGTGCAAGTTGTCATAGTAACGTATTTTTGAGATTTCTCTAAATGTAAGGAGTATTGCTCCATGAACATTGCCAATGTCAATAATTATTTGCAATTTCATCCCTTGTGATTATTGTGTATGTATAACACATGTAAATATAAGGTAAATTCACTTATGTATATCATAGGGCACTTTAGAGACAAGAATATCTGGACTGGACTTGCCACTCCAAGGTAGTAATTTTGAGCATGATTGTGATGAGGGTTTCTCTCTATTCATCAGGGTAATAATTAGGGTTCTCCACATCAACACTCCTTATGGTGTCATTTTCAATGAACACCGACATAAAATAGGATTCATTATACAAACACAAATATGTACATACATACATATATACATATATATAGCAAGATTTTAATTGAGCAATGGAAACTAACTACCTACATTTCCCACACATATTTAACAAATCATATTGTTCCTTCCAAAATAATATATACTATATATGCTCCACTTTATAGTCTTTCTCTCACTCATACTATCCACAACAATGCAATTTATGCTTAAAGCGGCCAAAATAAAAATTAAGAATATCCAATTTAGGCTTGCGCTTTAAAGCCAATCACAATGTTTTCCTTATAAAACTTGGTAGCCACTATTTTAGAAGTAAGCTCATGTATTTGTAGGAAATAAGGAAATGTGTAAACAATCATATCTAATTAAAACATACAAATCTTTACTCCAATGGATAGAGGAACGTGAGATAAAGGTATTTGTAGGCACACGCCTCCTCAATAGTTTTATCCTACATTAATCGATATGTTGAAATGAAAATAAATTAGCTCGATGGCCCTAGAATTCATAACACCATGTTGATTTTGATTTGACTCCACAAATTTGAAATCCAACATCCTTTAGACTTTGAAAATATTATCCCACAAACCTAAACATGGAAGAACTTATTTATTACTCATAAGGTTAGAAATGGTTCTCATGTCCTTTATTCATGGGAACTATCTATACTTTGATTGGTAAGATAAAAATTATTAGTGTGCAACAGGATATCTATAATTAACAAATCAAAATTTAATTTGTAAGATAATATAAATAAATCATTGGAAAGTAAGAAATAAAAAGCGAGGATTAAATACTTGTGGATTCGACATGATAAAAAATTGTAGGAGTGTAAAATAAACTTGAATTGAATGTTGAAACCTATATGTTCAATCCCCAATGCCTGATAAAGAGTTAACTATCAATATTTGATGGTGAAGATTGTATAAAGAGTCGACAGTGAAGATTGAATTGAAATTATTGATTTGTATTTAATTGAATAAAACAATAAGGGAAATTTTTTTTTTTGATTCTCAATCTAATTTTTTAGCTTTGAAGGGATGGAGGAATGCAAAGTGCGATGGAAATAAGACAAGAAGGAGGCTAGTTGGTTATGGTTATTGAGATTACATATTTACTAATAAAAGCACACAATTTTACGTGTAGTGTCAAGTCTTAAAAGAGATTCCTTTTTTATTAAATTTAATATCTAATGAAATTACTCTAAATGAGGCCCCATAGATAGGTAAAAAGGATTTATCCTTGAACAAGATAGTAGAAATCAAAATCACGATAGACGGACCATAGTTTCCTTTAGGGGTAGTTTGAGGGATATATTTGTGTACTTAGTTGTGACATTCTTTTCAAATGTGTACCATATCTCTAAATGCTCTTTAATCTCGTGTGTGTTTTCTTGGGAAAGGATATGGATGTCTATAGTTGGATGACTAGATTGGAATTAGATATATATTTTCTTTGTTGTTTCCAATTATTGTTGCATCCTTTTGATGCCCCTATCCATAGTTGATCTATATTCTTGCATGTCAACAATTTTCTCAATACACTATTGTTATTTGCTATCATATTGTTCTCGTGAGTTCCACGAGCTTCCTTATTTGATTTACATAAACATCTCGTGGTCATATCGTACTCTGCGGACTCCTTCTTGCTGAGTTGTTGTTCTAATTTTCCAAACTTAACCCTATACTCCCGAGTTAAGCCTAGTCAACGCATAACATAGGCGTAGTATGTTACGACTTTTACAACCTCTATTTCTAGCTTTGAGAGGAATGTTTAGATGTATTTTAACAACCTATGATTTTCTATCGCCTGAGGTTGTCTAATATTTTTCTTATATTCTTGTACTACCTCACCTCTCCGGAAGAGGAGCGTCTACAAGTTGATCTCGCAATGGTTTTTACCTTGAAAGACTTTTGATGAATGATTTATAGGTCTAGGTCTGCAAGGAGTATGAGCTAACGCGAGGTACATTAGTATTGGTAAGGCTTAGCATACATGTAATAAAAGGTGTAGGTATTGGTGACGATGAAAATTTTATGGTTAAGTAGGTAGTGGAAAAGTTTGGTGGCCATGAAGACCAAGGCAAGGGAAATATTTTTAGTGTGAGTATACCTAGTCTCATAGTCTAAAAGAGTACAACTTATGTAATAAACCTCTTTCTCCCTATGTTGCTCATCGCGATGAATGAGTATGGTACCCAAGGAATGGTCAGTGGTAGAAATATAGAGGTAAAAAGGTTTGTCATCCTTAGGTGGGATGAGCATAGGTGGTTGAAGAATATATTTCTTCAACACTTTAAAGGATTTGCGACACTCATCATTTCAATTGAAGGAGACATAGTTTTTGAGGAGATGATTAAAATGGTGACGCGGTCGAAATTTGGGAAATAAATCATTGAATGAATTGTAATTTTCATTTAAAACTACGAAGATGTCAAAAGTTAGTAGGTGGAGGCATCTTAAGAATAACCTTGATTTAAGAAAAATTGACTTTCGATGCCCCGTAAGGAGATTACTTAAACCAAGGATTTTCCCGAGGAATGGAAAAACACTTATTTGGTTCAAGGTGAATATAGTATTGGATGAGATGATCAAATATGAATTTAAGAACTATTATCAGTCAAAAGTGCTCCTTGTTATGGATGATAATATGACTTACGAATTCGACAAGAATGATGGGATTCCCTCGAGTTGTGGGCATCTCGGAATGTGGGAAACCTCTGAAGGGTCTGGCTACATTTAATGAATCAATGAAAATATTTATTTTTACCGATTTGAAGGTTAGATGAAAGTGAAACTAAAAATAATAAAGGTGATACACAAAACTTTGTGTGGGGTTGGGCCTACACAAACACACTTATCGGCTGGATTTAGATATGATGGCTTGACTTCATTCAATTTTAAACAGGCTCTACATTCACTAAGGTATTAAAAACACACTTGCATGATTGCAAAGAAATTAAATTCACTTGGTGGAGGTGTTGATAGGCTATTTGATATGTAAAGGAATAAAACATTAAATTAAACACACTAAAAACCTTCTTAGACAAGCTGCAATAAAGCTTCGAATGGAGGAAAAATCAGTCTCTATTGCTCAAACAAAGAAGATTACAATCGGTATTGCAGCATAACTCAGTAAAAATTAGCCCTCCATGCTTGTGAAAACCATGGACAATATATAGGAAAGATACTCCTACTCTCCTCAAAAATATGATCATGCGCAACTACAACCAAAGTGTCCGTACATGCATAATTCTAATCCCCAATGAATATAATAAAAATAAAGGCTAATAATAGCCTATTAGCCTATGTTGGACTCCAGCTCATCCAAATCAATTGTTTTTGACTCCAAAATATGCATTTTTCTTGAAATAACATGTGTATGGTATTTTGAAAGGACTAAGGTATTAAAAACATGTATTATTAGCCTAAGAGGCTATTTTTGGCTTCATTCACCTTTAGATTGGCATGCAAGATGGTTAGCCATGTGAAAAAGGCTTATACAAAAAGTGTCTAATTTTTCTTATTATGCAAAATCTATCCTTGGCTTTATCTTTCGCACTATATGCATGATATTCAAATAATTTGGTCTCCTCACTTGGCTAATAATAAGTTGATGGTTAAATTTCTTTAGCATGACTAATCCTTTCTCTTTGAAGATAATAATAAGGCACAATATTCCTTAGCCCACGTGAGCATAGAAAGAGGGGGAAAGGTAATTATGTGACCCTTGTATTTGTAATTGTCAAAGGTTTTCATTTTTTCCTTTATCGAAAATGATAATTATTTCAAAATGAAAACCTAAATAGACCTAACAATAACCCAAGATGGGTTAGGGTTATCTCTCTGCTCGACACATTTTCTCCCGAGTCGAGGGTCGAGTTACTCTACAAGGAACCCTAATCATTATTTCATTCTTCACCGAGCTCCATCGAGCTAGGGTTAATCTGAAAAACTTTGTTGTGCATTTTTGGGTTGCCATTTGAGCTTTCTTCCAGCTCTGGATTTTCAAGCCACCATTTATGGAAAAAATATCTCTATTTTACCACTCTGCTACCATATTTGTAAAGAGTGAGCTTATGATTTTAGTAGTTCGCTTCACAATATGCATTTATGGGTTTTCTTGAGCATCTCCCCATGAGTTCTTTATTTGTTGGTCATACCTAATCTTTTGCATTGTTGGCCATGATTGAGCTTTGTTGGGTTTATGCATTTTTGAGTTGGGCAAAATTTTTAAGATTCGAGCTCACTTTATTCTTTGTCTATGTGGTAAGTTGCAAAGCTTTTCTTTTTCTTTTTCTCGATACTTTGGTTTAAGATGGATTCTCTATATTATGAAGTTGATGCTATTTTATTTCCATATGGGTGATTTGAGTACATAGATATACCAATACCCTTTAATGGGTTTGCAAATGTTTGATTTGGGGCTTCCTTCTAGACTTTGCAATGTGGTTTGATGTTACTTCATCCCGAGTTTACTATTGGCTTTCTATTTGGAAAGGTAAACCCCAAACCTTTATAAGATCTGGTCCCATCATTTAGCCCACCTTCCTTTACTATAATCACTTTGGATATTTTCTGGTCCCATCATTTAGCCCACCTTCCTTTACTATAATCACTTTGGATATTTTCTTAGGCATTTACTTTTGCATATTACTGTGGTTTATCATTTCCTTCCTTTGTCTTGGCCATCTCAAGCTTGATCTAGATCCTTTCACTATTTGAAACTCTATACGTTACATTGAATTTGATTTATAGTTTTCATTGCTTCCATTATGCTCGTAAATTATTGATATAGCCCGTATTTTTTTCGAGATCTTTCCATATTTATCCCTGGATGAGATGGGGTTTACTCTCTTTGTATTGAGCTAGTTGTCTCCACTTTTGAGCTGGTGTATGGACTGGTAAGCTTTGTTGGATCATTGTTTCTTCGAGTTTGACCTTTTCTCGCTCTATGTTAGAACTCAAACTACCATGAACTCCATTCTGTTGGTACCCAAATTTAACCTCCTTCAAAGACTGAGAAACATCATGGATTAGATAGGACACTCAGAGGCAGATAGACAATCATGTATGTCATTTTGTAGCCGGGAAGCAATCTGACTTGTTAGCACTCAGGCTTTAGAAGGAGGGGGTAGCACATTAAAAAGGATGTGATTTGATCCTAACTATTTTAGGTTGTGCCTTTTCAACCAAGGTAAGAGAACCTATTTTGTAACCTCTGTTATATGAAAGGAGATATAGGTACCTTTCTTTTGCATGAATTTTATAGAGAAGACCTTGGGGAAAATATGATCAACACACCAGATCTAACTCTCACGAGTTGTCACTTCTAGATCATGGAGATACTTTCACAACAAGGCAAAGGTTACTAAAGACATTTGAGACCCTGCTTGCTTCTACATGTTTAGGTGATGAGGATTGTGCATTGGCATACACACATGACAAATAGGGGTAGTAGGGGTAGGATTGGTTGTTGTTAAATGAATTTTTGTGGGAGGTGGGGTAGGGTGAAACTAGATTCACCAGATCCTTGAGGAACCTTACAAAATGGAAATTCAGACCAACAAAATGCCACAAAATAGCTAAAATGTTTCTTCAACTAGAATATGTGCTTCAATGGAGGCCCAAATTAGCACTCTTTCACACAATATCTGAGATTCTATCACAAAGGCTCGAGTTAGAAAACCCAACAAAGCATCAAGATCTATGCCAAATCATGCCTAAGGTTCACCCAAAGGTTTACAGACAATCTCTGTCAATAGATGAGAGAAAAGTGATTTTAAATCATTTATTTCAATCCCAGATGAAAGATATTCTGAGAAATGAAATTACAAATGCCACTAAACTATCACAAGGATTAAGGTCTATGTGATTGAATCAAATTTTAACACAAGATTGCAATAGAAACAGGAAAAACTGCTTGCATACATTCAGAAATAAAACCAACACATTTTACTCAAGATAACATAGAAAAACTTGAATTTGATTAAGTCTATTAGCAGAGGAAATTTTCTATAACAGTCTCAGAGCTTGTCCATGGTTGTACACTTGTAACCACCTTGACATAATAAATCTTAATACAAAAAGAGATAACCTAGTTTCTCATATGGATTCTCGAAGACATGCTTAGTTAAATTTTCCTCTTAGGAAATTTCTTCGACCTCTAGCACTCGACCTCCAACTTCCAACATTTTCACGAAAAATTCGTGCCATTTATAGCATTTACATTAGATCTACTTCCTCCTAAATCACAAAAATGTTTAATGCACCAATGTTCACCATGATTCTTTTGTGATTCTTAGAATCAAATCTGTAAGAAGTCTCTAGGTGCTCGAGGGGAAAATTTCATCAAATGCCTCATGCTTTCAACTCATTCATCTGGTAGATCACTCTTTCTTTAATTTCCAACCACTTCCACCCCTAATCTATCAAATCTGACTCCTTGTGTGCTTGGGAGAAGAAAAACAGAAAATTTGATCAGGCACGAAAGTCAGACCATTTTAATGGCGAAAGACGTATCTCTAGATTTACCTACCAAACTTAGATATCAAAATTAACTCCCCTATCTGTTTGGCATGTACAAAAGACCAAGAAATCATGGAGACTCACACTTCCAGATGTGTTTCAGAGAAATGGGGGGAAAATTAGATTCAAACTCACAGCTGCCATTGATCTTTACTTTGAATTTAGGCTGTCCACGTGGCATATTCAAACTTAAGAACAGCCAGTGGCTTCCCTTGAATTTTTACAACCTTTTTGGAAAAATGGAAATTTCTTCCATTTTGCTCCGCACCTCCGCCCTCGGGAAACAAGCCTGACATGTGTCCAAATGTGATTGGAGCGAACCGCAGCCAGATTTTGCCATTTTACTCTCTTTTTAGAAAAGGGAAAATTTTCCAAATTTTCCCAGGAAGCTCCACCCTCGGGAAAAGAGCGACACGTGTCCAAATGTGATTGGAGTGGGACTGCGCTTCCATTTTTACTTTTGTCTCTTTTCTCCCAAAGGAAAATTTTGCAAACTTGTTGACCGGGGCAAAATTTTGACTTTTTCCCTCATCGGGCTTACGGGTCATTTTGAAATTTTAATCCTTAAGGGGAAAAAAATCCAAGTTGCCTCCGATGGTCCACCTTGTAAGTGCAGCAATAGATTTACACATGAAATAACACACAATAATATTATATTTCTATGTTATCCCTCAAACATCCGCAGCATACAAATATATAGGAAAGGTATTCCTATAATTATGGAGATTGTTTAACCAACAAATCTCTTAACAAAGTTAATTTTTACTCACGTAACAATATGCTATCTAATCACTATGAGTTGTTTTAACAACTCATTTACAATTACATTACATTATATTTACTTCATATAATTACTCACGTAATTACTCACACTATAATGTAAGCACTAACATAATGATTCCTAACATTCCCCCCCTTAGTGCGAACATGGGAGAACAACAATTGCACTTCCTTCTGCAGCGTGCCGCCCGTGCGTGCTCATGATCTGGATGGTTTTACAGGACAACCAACAACCTCAACATGGATGGTTTTATAGGACAGCCAACAACCTCAACAGGGATGGTTTTACAGGACAACCAACAACCTCAATATCATGATGTTGCTTTTCTTTTGTGCTTTCATCTATTCACAATGCTTTTCCTTCAGGGAATTATGTAGGAAACACAACTGACATATCTCAAAAACTACACAATAGAAGAAATACTGAAAAAATTTCACATTACTTCCTATAAGAATCGTAATGTTCTTAATCATAGTCTCTGTCATTGATCACTGCCACTCGATCTCGAACAACATAGAAAACTGCCACTGCCACTGGAAGCTTTCCTTGACTAAGTCGTTTTGGGTGCAGAATGGGAATGGAACATTGGTATGAATTCCCCCCCACAATGTGAAATTCCAAATAAGAAATCAGAAAGGGAAAAATGTATTGTGTTGTATCATACTAACTAGATCTTGTTGTCTTGATCTTGCTGCACATGATCACCATTGCCAATGAACGTATTCACTGACCGATCATCTTCCAACGAAGTACGGCAGCTAGAGAGGATCTCTGCAGTCAGAGGATCTTCGTAGTTTTCTGCTCTCTTATACAATTCTTTTCCAGTATTAACAATAAATCACACCACTCAAATCAACAGGAACACTACAAACTAAAGCACACTGAGAAAAAGGAAACCACACTGAAAATCATATACTCACACCATACATATGCCACCACAGCTTCTGCGCGGCCCCGTCGTTGATGACTGATGAGAGGTCATTGTTCGACCTCCTTCCTCCGATGCCTCCTTCCTCCATTGATATGCTACTTAACTTAGCTGGATCTGAACATGAGACTACATGGTTTCCACATTGTATTTATTTAAGCTTCTCCCCTCAATGTGAAACCTTTTATTTCAGGACGTCGGGTACAACCGATAATGCGTCCACAAGATGACCAAAATAGAGGGTAATTTTCAAAAAAATTATTTTCTCCCAAACTTAGAACCAACAGGACGGGAATAAAAAAATATGCACTTTTGAAAAAAACGGCGCTCGATTTCGAGTTACCGTGCAAAAGTTATTGAAGTTACAATTTCCCGTAAAATGGCCCAATTTGAATTAAAATTGGATCAACGATTAAAAATTACTCTGGATGGAGAGCAAATTTATCGTGTGACCACTCATTGGAACTGGGAGGAAATGAGGATTCCAAAAATGTGAAAGGCCCAGAAAAATGGTGTCGGAAAAATATTAATTTGGCTAAAAACGTAATAATTGCCCTTAAAATGCAATTATTAAACAAAAACTATAGTAAAATTAAAATTTTCAAACTATAGTCTTTGCTAAAAATTAAAAAATTAGCCAATCACAAATGGCTGCAAAAACTCACGGCTTCATTGAAGTGAGAGAATGATTTGCTCATAATTTGACAACCAAAGCTCTGTTTTAGAAACCGAAAAATGCGTTGGAAAGGTGCTTTAAATATCTTTGCAATGGTACCAGCAATATTTGAATTCATCACCAGACCTAAAATCTGTTCATGACTGAGTTTTACTTGAATTTGGAGTTGTTCTTCATGCCTGAACTGCAAACACAACCTTCTTTTACCAAATACATCCAATCCGTGAATTTCAGTATGGGAATCAAATGCTCTTGATGTGGAACAAATATCAAGTAGTCAAAACTACACTCTTCTACACCTTAAATTGTAATAGATGTCAAACTGATACCATGGCAGAAGTCTGCAATAAAAATTAGATCCAAATATGTTGCAACCAGAAATTTGGAGAAGCCCTTAAACAACTTTAGCACTCCATGAAGCAATCGGATCTAATTTCTGTCAGCAGATTCACCTGCTCTGAAACCAAATGTAAGTGCAGCAACAGATTTACACATGAAATAACACACAATAATATTATATTTCTATGTTATTCCTCAAACATCCGCAACATACAAATATATAGGAAAGGTATTCCTATAATTATGGAGATTGTTTAACCAACAAATCTCTTAACAAAGTGAATTGTTACTCACGTAACAATATGCTATCTAATCACTATGAGTTGTTTTAACAACTCATTTACAATTACATTACATTATATTTACTTCATATAATTACTCACGTAATTACTCACACTATAATGTAAGCACTAACATAATGATTCCTAACACACCTCCCCACCTTTTTGAATTTTCAAACTACCATGTGTCACCATGGCACACCTTGAGGCGGTCCCAAAAATTTGATACCTTGAACAAGTGCGGGCTCACCACGTGTCCTGCTCCGACAAGGTCTGTCTAAATGCTTGAAGCTCAGCGGAAGGCGCCATGTGTCATGCTCCGAGGAAATCTCCTTTTGGCCATTGAAAAGTCTAAGTAAAATACAAAGTGAGCAGAGGCTTCCACATGTCAGCCTGACGCTTCTTTATAATGGAACTCAAGGGTTGGTTCCCAAACATGCGTGGTTCCTCCATGTGTCTCCATGGCACAAATTCAAGATGGTGCCCAAAGTGGAGACCCTAAATGAGCACGAGCTCGCCACGTGTCTTGTTCCACCAAATTTCTCTAAGTGTTTACAAAAATTTCTAAGTTCGAGGCCAAGCAACTAAGCCTCCACGTGTCCTCTCGGCGCTACTCCAATGAAAAACACAAAATCATATCTTCAAATGAGCATCGTGCCTCCACGTGGACACATTTTGAGTTAAGGATTTTCATGATTTTTTCTAAGTACCTAGCTAAGCCACATCTAACCAAAAGGTGCCATGTCCCCTGTAGATGCAAGGATGCAAATTTGACCAGGAGAAATGCCCATCAAACTGTAAAATACAAAAAAACAACCATTTGAGCCTGGGAATGAAATTTTCTTCAAGGACGAAAGTTTAGAAATGCTACAGGGCTCAAATACATTCTTCAAGGATGCATCAATTCATTCTTCTTCAAGTATTTAGGGCAGAAATGATAAGGGAGACACATATCGACCGTAGAGAATAGAAAACATGGGGGAACTTGAATTTTTGATGAACAGAGAATGGGAGACCCAAATTACAGACCCTTAAGTGATTTACAACCTACAAACAGATTAAAAATGGCCACAAAGATTAACCAGACACAATACGGGGAGAAGAAAAGTGACAGAGACTAAAAATTGATATATTTTCAAAGGCAAATTAGGGCGGGATCATTTTGAGAACCAACATAGGCTCCGACTTTGGAATGGGCACTCACTGCGAGTGCCACAAGAAAAAAATTAGACCAAGTGCCAAAATATCCATTGGGAAATGAAGTAATCTTGCAGGGTAGAGAAATAGAGCCATCTTAAAAAACAGATAGAGAAACCAACAAAAACAGGTCACCGAGGACTAGAACGAGCAAAAAGACAGGAAAAAATGACAAATTATACACTACACAAGATTTATGCCTTGATTCAAAGGAATCAATCCAAGAAATTCTTCAAATTCCTACCATTGACAGGAAACTTGAGTAGTTCACCATCTAATTCCTTGAGGAAGAAGGTATGCTCCCCAATTTTGATGTCAATAGAGTAAGGGCCCATCCATAATGAGTCAAACTTTCCATGCTTGCCCTTATCCTCATGTCTGTTATCCCATAGTAGCACAAGATCTCCAACATTGAAAGCTCTAGGAGTGACCTTCTTGTCAAATAACTTCTTTAGTTTATCTCTGAATTTTACATGCCTCTGGTGGGATGCCCTCCTCTCTTCTTCAAGCTCAACAATCTGGTTAATGCGAGCATCATAAGGACCTACCTCTTGATCTTCTAGCTGTTGCATAAAATGATATGAAGATAGTTGCATATGAAGAGGTAGCAAGGCCTAAGTCCCATACACCAACTCAAATGGACTCTTTCTAGTGACCCTCTTGACAGTGATCCTATCTGCCCAGACAACAAACTTCAACTGTTCACCCCACCTTCTCTTGTTCTACTCCAATGTTCTTGATGATCTTCAAAAAAATTATTACTGGACTCATCTTGTCCATTTCCTTGAGGATTGTAATTGGAGGCATATGTCAAGTTGATCCCATACTCTTTGCACATTGCCACCAAAGGTTTAGCTCTGAAGCTCATGGCATTGTCAACTACAGTCTCGACTAGTACCCCAAACCTGCAGATGATGTTGTTTAGAAACAAATCCATGATAGCTTGGTGTGTTTCCTTCTTGGTGGGGATTTCCTCCACCCATTTAGTAAAATAATCAGTTACTACAAGAATCCATCTATGGCCAACACTTGAAGGGTCTAAAATCTCACCAATGAAATCCATCCCCGTTGCCTGAATGGGGCTTCAATTGATACAGGTTGTAAAGGGAGGGAGCCTAAAGCTTTGAGTCTTCTAGATAAGCATTGGAAGCTTTCACATCTTATAACCAACAAGGTTGTATCCTTGAAAAGAGTTGGCCACCAATAACTAGCCCATAGGATCTTATGTGTTGTGACTCTTGCAGAAAAAGTGCCCCCACAAACTCCTCCATGGAGATCAACAATTATCTTGGGGCTTATTCTTAAGAAATACACCTTAATAGGACTCCCTCAGGGGTTATTCCAAGCTAACCCATAATCAATGATGACATATTTTTGGGAATCCAACTTAAGGGCTCTCTTCTGGTTCTTACTTAAGTGCTCAAGGCACTCGGTGTCTAAGATAAAAATTACATCTTTATACCACTCAGAATTCATCAACCTTTCAAATACACTTGCCCTTTCTTCTTCTACCTCATTTACCTCAATATTTTGCAAGTTTCTCTTAGCCATAAGCTTAGCCAGGCCCAAACCTCTCACCAACTTTATGGTTTGGATGTCGATATCATATTCTTGCAACTTGTTTACCCATGTACATATTTTTCTTGAAACCTCCATCTCTGATTAGATGTCCTTCACCATTGTGTGGGGAACATAAGAAACCACTTTAGAACTTAGAATGTAAGGTCTAAAAACCTTTGTTGCTTTTACCAGGGTGAATTCCTATTTTTCCATGATAGTGTACTTCAGCTCAGACCCCTGCAAGGCCTTACTGAAAAAGGCAATTAGCCTCTCAGCCTCTTCATCATCCTTCTACAACAGGACAAAAGCAATAGTGTTCTCTGAAGCAAAGGAAAACAGCTGGAAAGGTTTCTTATAATCTCGGGCTGCCAAAATAGGGGCATGCTTCAATGCCTCTTTGATTCTATTGAACGCTTGGATGACATCCTCCTCCCACTTGATGACCTGGTCTTTCTTTAGCATGGAAGTGATTGGAATGGTTAGCTCAACAAAGTTTGATATGAATCTTCTAATGAAGTTTATTTTCCCAAAAAAATATTGAATTCCTTTCCTGGTTCTTGAGATTGGGAACTTACTGATGGCCTCTACTCTTTCTGGATCAATCATCACTTCTTCTTGTGACATAATGTGACCAAGAAACTTTGCCTTCTGCACTCAAAATGGAATTTCTTTGGATTGAGTGAGATGCCATATTCTCTACATCTTATTAGCATCTTCTCCAAGTGCAGCAAGTGGTCACTTCTCTTTCTAGAAAATATAGTTACATCATCTTGATAGACTGCAATAAACTCATTGATGTAACCAGCAAAAGAAACATCCATTGCTCTTTGAAAGGTGGCTCTAGCATTCATTAGACCAAAGGGCATCCTGACATAGACATAGGTCCCCCAAGGAGTAGTGAAGGCTATCTTGATCCTTTCTGATTCCTTCACCACAACTTGGTTGTAACTAGAGAAACCATCCAAGGTGGAAAGTAACTTAGAACCAGTCACCAAATGCAACATGTTTTCCATATTTGGTAAAGGATAATTATCCTTCATTGATGCTCTATATAGGTTCCCGAAATACACACATATCCTGATGTCACCATTTTTATTTCTCGCCTTGCACTCAGTTTGCAACCCAAGAGGAATACCTTGTGGGCTGGATAATCCCTCTATCTCTTAGCTTCTTTAGTTCTTCTTGCATTTTGAGGGATAAGAGTGGATTGATGGGCCTCTATTTTTAACTAAATGGATTTGCATTAGACACCAAGGGGATTTCATGTTGAAACAAATCCTCTCTGTGCTTTGAGAATAGGTCCAAGCCATGCAATCTTGGTATTTTTCAACAAATTGGATGTATGACTCGCTTCTCCTCCTCGTTGAGATTACTACCCAACCAAATTTTCCTTGGCCTTTCTTTTGTACCAAGATCATGCTCCTCAATATCCCTCGAGGTTTTCATGCATGCATTAATAATGCGATCAACATTATCAAAATTGGACTCAAGAACCACCAACCCTCTAGGAATGGCATTGGTCTTTAGCTAGATGATACCCTTGCAAAACAAGATATCCTTTCCTTCTATTGTACATACCACTGGCTCCCAATCAATACTTTGATCAACAAATTCTCCCTTATTTTGTAGGAATCTTCTGATTTGAGTATCATCATCAAAAACCTGCCAATGCTTGATGTTGTCAAGAACAGAAGGTCTTGTCAATACCTCAACCTCATATTCACAATATGGGGACATTGTGCAATTGTCAAACCGAGACCCCAACACTGCAAGCTTGTCTGCCAAGTCATTGAACTTCCTATCATGATGCAATATGTTAAATGAATCAAACATCTCAATGAAGTCCCAAACTGCATGCTTGTATTGCTTCATTCACTGGTTCTTTGTGGCATACAGTTTTTTGACTTGTTTCACAATTAATTTTGAGTCTCCTTTGACAATGATGTCCTTGACACCATATTTCGAAGAAATTCTTAAACCCAACAAAAGTGCCTCATACTCAACAATGTTGTTGGTGCATTCAAAGCTGAGTTTGAAGGAAAAAAAAAAATTTCCTTGACCAGGAGAAAGTAGAACAATACCAGCACCATTCCCAAATTTGGAGCAAGCTCCATCAAACAATAGAGTCCATGGAGAGCCTCGTTTGTTCAAGGCATTTGCATTCCTCAATCTTGTGCTCCTTCCCATCAATAAATCCCACAAAGTTATCTATATCAACACTTGTGTACAATACCTCGTAGGAAGTATTGTTGGGATCCTTAATACGATGCAACATTTTCTTTTCCCCATATAACCTAACAAGGATGCCCTCAATTGGAATGGTAACATAAGAAATATCCATTTGACACCTGTTATCACCGAATCACAACACCCCTATGTTTATACAAGTGCATATACTTGAACTCACGGTGTGATTGGATAACATGGGTACTATCTCCAAGTTGTGGGACTTGCTACTTGAGATAGACCTCTAGAGAAAGTTGGTTCTTGCTCCTAAACTACCTGCCACAATCTACTCTAATGAAAGGGGAAAATAAATATTCTAATTAAAATTTCCAAGGGACCAGGGAGAGAGAATGCATAAAATGAAAGCCTACACTAAAGCGGTGATACACCAGAAAAGGAGGGTGTGAGAGTAGTCTTCAAATGCGTGAGATACAGAAGCAAAGCACACACTAAGGGGGGTGATGACAGCTTCTCTATAATCTAGCAAAATGCATTTGCAACAATATCTCAAACATACACAATGATAATGGATCCTGCAAGAACATAACAATAGAAACAATATTTTTGTAATCAAGGTTGAAGGGGCAAGAAGAATGCAAGAAAACACAGTAGGGGAAGATGCATCCACAAACTTATATTTTATTGCTTTCTGATATGCACAGTTCAATCGGTTACAAGAAAAGGGCTTGGATCACCATGCAAGGAGTCCACAACAAGGGCCTACAACACATAAGCTTCAAAAGTAATTTTGGCAAAGCTTTGCTACAAAACTACCTCCTTTACAATGAGCCCAACACTCCAATTTATAGAAAAAATGAGAAGAGAGAGAGAAGGGAAAAGGAAATCCCGAAATCTGTCCTTCAACCACTTGTAAGAGGCATCAAATGGAGTAAAATTGATTGTATATTACTTGAAAAAGGCTCCCCATACTGTCCCAAGTGCTGCAGCAGAGAAAGAATGATGACCATGCCTCTTAATTGCACTCCCAACTACCAAATAAAACATTGTTATGAACCCGGCCACATTTTATAAAAAATCTCCACCTATTTCTCATCAAATCTAGAATTTATTGATTTTTGTGCATCAAGCTTGGAGCCATGATTCCAATGGTACCAATTTTGTGTGATTTTGTTGAGAAATGCAAAAGTTATGGCTTTCTGAGTGCGGGCAGCTATTATGGGTTTGGGGCAAAGTTTCATCATTTTCGACGGGAATGAGCATTAACTCGATCGGAGCCGAATATGTTTCTTTTATTTAAACATATCTACCCTAATTAAAAATAAGAAATCCAATTTTTTGGCGTAAGGACGTCGTGCTTGTTTCGTGAAAGTCCAATTTTGTGAAAATCGAGCTCGAAGTCAAAAGTTATGGTCGCTTTGAAGTTCACGGTCAAACGTTGACTTTTCTTCTTTCTTTTCACTATTTCGGAAAAATCGGGTCCGCGTATCCCACCAAACTGTCCGAAAAATTCTCCTCCTTTCCCGATCGGCTTTCCTTGTCTCTCCTGATTCAGCTGCTTCCTTGTCCCCCTTTTGCAACCTTTTCACCTTTTTTGCGTCCGCCGATTCCATGTCCCACGCGTACTTTTTGTCCTGGCTGTCCCAAACCGCGCGAAACAAAAAACTTGATGATTTTTATTGTCTTGGCCGTTTCACCTTTTCATGTCCCGCGCGTCCCTCGTGTCGCGACATCCCAATGTCCCATGGACCGCTTGGGACAAAAATGTCCGACTTAGCCGATTTTCTTTGTATTTTGGCCCCAAACTTGGTACGACGAACCTTGGTACAACCCGCACCCTTCAAACCCGAAATGCTTTAAAACAATCCTGCAACCTTATTTTTTGCATTTTTTCCATCTTTTCTAACTCGTTGGGATTTTTTCTTAGATGGGAGAGTTAGAGAGAAGCCGAGGGGGCCCAAAAACATGATTTTGGGCCTTGAATCAATCTACTTGCTTGGGACTGAAGAATTTGATGCATGTTATCAAAATTACCTTGAGGGGTGAATTTTGGATAACAATTTTGGTGACTCAATGGGGTTATTTTCCTGCCAGATGAAGAATGGCCAGCTGCTTGTAGCAATCCATTGGGCATGGAGTCTGTTTGATAATCTCTCAGCTGATTTGAAATTTGAAAACCTGTATCCTTGAGCCATTGAAACATTTGTTGAGTTGGTTCTCCTATGGATGCAAATTCTTTTCCAGGAGCTCGATGAACTACAAACATGCACATACTAGAAGAAATAGGACATGTGCACAAGCACTTAGGGAAATAAAACTACTCTAACAGCAGTACAATGTGCATAAGCACTTAGAGGAATGGAAATTCTAAATTAATATTTACAAGGGTGAGAAGCTATCTTTCTAGTAGCAATGTTTGAGATAGATTCCATTGACCGGAATCTATAACTCTTCACCATCCAACTTAGCCAGTCGGAAGGCATTGCTACCTTTGCATTCAATGATCATGTATGGGCCACTCCAAATGGCATCGAACTTGGAATGCTTTCCGGCTTTGCATGATCTGCATCCCATTTCAACACTAGATCTCCAATTTGGAAGGTTCTAGCCTTGGCTTTCCTATCAAAAGTCTTCTTGATCAAGGCTTGATCCTTCTCTATTGCTTGGGCTGCATGCTCTCTAATTTCTTGGAGCTCCATTAATTCTGCATATCTAACCTCCATGGGTTCAAACTCATCCAGTTCCAATCTGTTTCATGAGTTCCAATGCTGGCAACTCGAGTGATATAGGTAGAACTGCTTCTTTCCCGTACACAAGCTTGTATGGAGAGCTTCCTGTAGACCTCTTGGGTGTGATTCTATCAGCCCATAGGGCTGATTTGAGCTTTGCGTGCCAAGTCCTTTGATTTTCATCTAGAGTCCTTCTGATGATTCTTAGTAGGTTCTTTTTGTAGACTCGGCTTGACCATTACCTTGAGGGTAATAATTTGATGAAGTGCTGAGATACACACAATTCTTGACAGCCCATTCAGTGATCTTTGTGCCAAGGAATGCCAACGCATTGTCCGATATGATAGTGGCGGGGCACCAAACCTCGTGACTATCCCTTCATAGAAATCCAATATGTTGGATTCACTTGCCTCCTTGAGTGCCACTGCTTCGGTCCACTTGGTGAAATAGTCTGTTGCCGTAAGTATCCACTTGTGGCCTTGACTTGAATTGGGATTGATAACCCCAATGAAGTCCAATCCCCATTGCATGAATGGCTGATCTACTGAAATTGGATGAAGGGGCATCTAACCTTTCTTTCCCTGTGAAGAATGCACATCTCTTGCATTTCTTGACCCATGAGTAGCAATCATTGAACACAGTAGGCCAATAGTAACCAGCTTTCATGATTTTGAGAGTTATTACTCATGGAGCAAAGTGGCCTCCTGATTCCCATCATGGAACTCGTGTAAGATCTTCTCAACTTGACATGTTCCAATGCATCTTAATAGAACACCATTGATGTCCTTCTTGAACAAGATACCATTAATGAGTACATATGGGATGGCTTGTAATCTAAAGTATCTCCTTTTTTCTTTGCTTATTTCTAGAGGGCACAAGCCTGTTTGGAGGTAATGCACCAAGTCTTGAGTCCAACATGGAATGGGTGCATCATCAGCTGGTTGTTCTTGATCATTCTGTAGTAGCAGGACAACATCTTCTTCACCTTTTGAGCCGTCTGGTTGTTTGGAAGCGAGCTGCTCACACAAACCTTTGCCACGAACTAGCTTGGTCACTTTGATTTCAATATCATATTCCATCACCCGAGTGATCCAACCTGCTCTCTTCTCATTTAAATCCTTGTTTAGGAGAAAGTCCTTGACACCAGCATGAGACACCAGCAGTTGAATCTTATTGTTCGAGACCAAGTGTCTAAACTTCTTCAAGCTCCTGATGACAGCAAGGACATGCTTTTCGATGAAAGAATACTTTATTTCGTAATCTTCCAAGATTTGACTGAAGAATGCTATGGGCTGTTCTGAACCTTCTCTATTCAGCTGTGTCAAGATAGCTGAGATTGTATCTGACCCTCCAAAAGCATACAACATGAAATCCTTTGAAAAGTCAGGGTTGATAAGAGTTGGAGCTTGTGATATTGCATGCTTGATGTTCTCAAAATTCTCTTTTCCTCTCGCTTGTCCATTTGAATGCAAGACTCTTCTTCAACATCATTGTTAAAGGCTTCACAAGAGTGGAAAAATTAGGCACAAATATGTGGACAAAGTTTATCCTTCCCAAGAAGCTTTGAAGAGATTTCTTGTGGTGTGGCAATGGAAGTGTTCGGATGGCTTCAACCCTTTCAGGATCAATTATTAGCCCTTCCCTAGAGACAATGTGGCCCAACAATTTTCCCTCATGTGCCAAGAATATACACTTCTTTGGATTCAACGACACTCCAAACCTTCTACACCTCTGAAACACTTGTCTGAGGTGAAAGAGATGGTCTGCTACATTCTTTGAGAAGACAGTGATATCATCTAGGTATACCAGCACTATATTGTTGATTAAGCCTTTGAACGCCATATCCATAGCTCACTGAAATGTTGCTCCGGCATTTGACAGTCCAAATGGCATCTTCTTGTAAGCATACGTGCCCCATTTTGTAGTGAAGGCCATCTTGAATTGATCTTCTTCCTTCACCATTATCTGATTATAGCCTGAATATCCATCTAGCAATGAAAACCTTTCTGAACCAGCTACAACCTGTAATATTTGTTCCATTGATGGAAGCGGATAATGATCTTTGAGTGATGCTCTATTTAGATCACGAAAGTCCACACACAATCTTATTTCTCCATTTCTCTTTCTTACTCGGCACCAAGTTTGCAACCCAACTTGAGTGTTTGATGGGGAAGATGATACTGCCTCAATAAGCTTGCTTAACTCTTTTCTCATGAGAGGTTCGATATGGGGATTCACTGGCCTTTGCTTTTTCCTGACAGGCTTGGATTCCGGATCCAGCTCAATAGTATGTTGTGCCAACTTTGGGTTGAAACCTCTTAAATCTTTGTAAGTCCAAGCAAAGACATCTGGGAACTCTTGACAAAGCTGAACAAAATCAGATTTCTCTTGTGGAGTACTTACTTTGCCAATTTGCAATGTCTTGCCTTCATCTACTAAAATAGGCTCTGAATCTTCACCCTTTACTTGAATGTTCGCTTTCTCCTTCCGAACTGATCATTCGGGTTGAAGATTGACTCCAAGGTTATGAGGCCTTTTGGTAATTTGTTAGTTCTCAGCTGCACCACTTGGTCACCATACTGCTGCTCCAACTTGTCTTGATTTCTGGCGGAGAACTCAGCTTCTTCTTGTAGGAAATTAACAATTTTCTGATCATTCTCGAAGACTTGCCAACTTGTATTGTTATCCGAACAACTGGTCTCACAACAAATTTGATATGAGGCTGAGTTTTCTCACTTTTGATACTTTCTACAACATCAAACACAGCCCCAATTGCTGTCAGTCAGTTTGCTCCTTCATTCTTTTTTCTTGGGATGGAATTGATGCTAAAAGCTTCAAAATCTTCAATAAGATCCCATACTCGATTTTTGTAGTTCTTCAATAGATCATTTTTGGTGGCATTTTTTCCTCTGACTTGGTTTACGATCAGCTCACTATCACCAAATACTTGCAAATTCTTGATGCCTTTCTTCCTTGCCCAGTGCAATCCATGAATTAAGGCTTCATACTCAGCTGTGTTGTTTGAGCAAGAAAACTGAAAATGGAAGGTTGAGTAATACTTTATACCTTGTGGTGAAATGAGCATAGCTCCTCCTCCTGCACCTTGTCTACTCCTTGATCCATCAAAGAACAATTGCCATACTTCATTCTCGTCCTTATGATCTGGCTTGGTGATGCTAGGGAGAGGTTGATTCTCTTCATGCAAACAATAAACTCCTAGCTCGGATTCTTCTATTTCTTGATAAGGATCAAAAGCATGCACCTTGCTTGCCCATTCATCAAGAGTCAAATCTGGGATGCTTCCAACCTTGGTGTCAGCTTCATCAGTGCTTGGATAATCTTCTTGATCAAACGTTGAACAATTTGGTATTGATTTGGCTTGGAGTGTGAGGTTCAACGTGAAAGTTTGCAATAGGTTCAGATCTGATTGTGGCCTTAGTTCCATATCTTGTTCTGAACAACATGTGTGACCAATCAACAGATAAGTAACCTCCAATCTTAGCTGAAATCCCTTGACAAACATAGGGCAAAGAGTGGTGGAAGATCTATCACTGAGATATCTTGCAAAACAACAACGTTGGGGCATGCATGCAAGGTAAGGCTCAAGTTTTTAATCACTCCCACTATTGTCACCGTCCCATCTAATTGCACTACCCCTTTGGATATGACTTCATATTGAAGCCCCAATGATCAGCTATTTTCTTGGGCATTACTGAACTACTTTCCCCGAGTCAATCATGCAATTATGTACCAATTGGTCCCCAATGATCAATGAAACATAAAATGGAGGGGGCTTCAACATTTTACCTTGCTGTCCTCCATGATTCCCTTCAGTTGGGCAGCATTTGTGAGTACCTTTTCTTGCATTTGGACCTGTTGATTTGAAGTTGACCAATCCTTCATGGCAGCTTGTAGCAAATCTCTTTGGCCTAGGATGGATAGTGATTCCCACATTGATATGTTTACATTTGTCTTCTTCATCTGATCAATGATGTTGAATGGGGATGAAGCATCCCTCTAGCTGTCCTCTAGCTTGCACATTCATTCCTTGCACATGAGCGGTAGCAACTGGCATCTGAGTTGGTTTAGGAGCTGGTTTGGGTGGTCCTTGCATGTTTGGAACTGCATTTTGTTTGCCAACAGCTTGTGGAGTGGTAGAAGGTTGTGGATTACTTGGAGCCAATGGCTGTCCTTCACCCAAATTTCTCCTTTTTGACCTTGTGTTGGCTGCAACACTTTGAGATATTGTTTGATTCATACCACAAAAGTCTTCGCCCGCCAATTTATAAGTGTGCTATCATTTGGAGCTGATTGTTGCTGGGATGTTTCTTGTTGTTGGTTATGTCCTTGAATCCCTTCACCCTCCACACCAGTTTTTGTTACCATTAATGCTTGATTTAGGGCACCATTGAAGCACATAGACTAGTTGTGAGGTTCATTGCATGGGAAACACCAATCATACTCTTGAGCTATGTTGTTTTGTACTAGCACTATTGCTTTAGAGGTAGATGTAGCATTGGGATTATAGGGCTGAAATGGTCTGTTGGCAGGAGGCCTTGCTTGATTTTGATTTGCAGCTGGATTGGGTGGTCTTTGAGGCTGATATGGCTGCCTGTTAGGTTGAGCTTGAGGCTGATAAGAAGGTCTAAAACTTTGGGCTTGCTACCTCTTGAGTGTAACCAGCTCATTACCTAAATTTTGCAATTGCTTCATGACTTCTTGAAGTTCATTTGAGGCACTAGAAGATGAAGTAGAAGCTTCACTTGAATTATGATTTCTAGGAGTGGGAATAGGAGCTAAAATAGGCACTTGACTAGTACTTGGGCTCTCTAAACTTGGATATAATGGCATTGGAGGCCTAGGAGCTAGCTTGCCAGCTTGAATCAAACAATTTTCAGCTCTAATGGCAATGCTATAAGCAACAGGGATAGTTGTGCCTCCCATGGATTGAATCAACATAGAAATATCAAAATTTAAAGCTTTAAGGTAATATAGAAAAGCACCTTCTCTACTGCGGCCCTTACCGCCACTAGAATCCTTTCCCAAGTCATTTGAAATATGAAGTTGAAGTCACCACCGCTCATTGGGAGCTCTCTTGATAGTTGTTAATTGTTCCAAAAGGGACAAGTTATCTCCCTCTCTCCAAATTGCTCATGGAGGGCTATACATAGCTGGTTCCAATTTTGGATAGAGTCTAAAGCAAGACTCCAGAACCATTACAAAGCCTTCCCTTTGAATGAAGATGCCAACGCAGTTTGACAAAGAATTTACATCTCATTGATCTCATGGATTGCACAAATATTAGCAATATCCTTAACATGATCACCAGGAGTGGTCTGATTTTCTCCAGGAAATATGGAATGTTCTTCAATGCTACAACCGGGATTGGATTTTGTGCATTGAGAGCAAGTGGGCTGCTTCCAGTGAAATTGACATACGGATTTGGTTGTGCCATCCCGATTGGTCAAGAACTCTTGTTGATTGATGAAAGGCCTACCAGGGTGGAGGTGTTGAAAAGGTTCTATTAGGTGGAGATGGAGATCTTTGAGCTCTTCTCCCCTTTTTCTCTCGCCGGAGATAGGTGTAGATAAACAAACAATCCTTCCTCCCTAGTTCTCGACTGGTCCGTATTCTTCTCATAAATTGCCAGCTTGGACTCACTGAAACCAACAATTATGCCTCTTTTGGAGTCACCAGATGTGTAATTTCAAAGCTCCTTCAAAGCTGGAACTTACAACAAGTGCACATCGATCTTGTCGTAGTTAAGTGAAGACCTCTAAAGGTCCCACTAGGCGTGCCAAAACTGTTATCACCGAATCACAACACCCTTATGTTTATACAAGTGCATATACTTGAACTCACGGTGTGATTGGATAACATGGGTACTATCTCCAAGTTGTGGGACTTGCTACTTGAGATAGACCTCCAGAGAAAGCTGGTTCTTGCTCCTAAACTACCTGCCATAATCTACTCTAATGCAAGGGAAAATAACTATTCTAATTTAAATTTCCAAGGGACCAGGAGAGAGAATGCATAAAATGAAATCCTACACTAAAGTGGTGATACACCAGAAAAGGAGGGTGTGAGAGTAGTCTTCAAATGCGTGAGATACAGAAGCAAAGCGCACACTAGAAGGGGTGATGACAGTTCTCCATAATCTAGCAAAATGCATTCACAACAATATCTCAAACATACACAATGATAATGGATCCCTGCAAGAACATAATAATAGACACAATATTTTTGTAATCAAGGTTGAAGGGGCAAGAAGAATGCAAGAAAACACAGTAGGGAAGATGCATCCACAAACTTATATTTTATTGCTTCCTGATATGCACAGTTCAATCGGTTACAAGAAAAGGGCCTGGATCACCATGCAAGGAGTCCACAACAAGGGCTTGCAACACATCAGCTTCACAAAGAAATTTTGGCAGAGCTTTGCTACAAAAACTACCTCCTTTACAATGAGCCCAACACTCCAATTTATAGAAAAAATGAGAAGAGAGAGAGAAGGGAAAATGGAAATCCCAAAATCTATCCTTCAACCACTTGTAAGAGGCATTAAATGGAGTAAAATGATTTTATATTACTTGCAAAATTCTCCCCATACTATCTCAGGTGCTGCAGCAGAGAAAGAATGGTGACCATGCCTCTTAATTGCACTCCCAACTACCAAATAAAACACTGTTATGAACCCGGCCACGTTTTATAAAAATATCCACCTATTTCTCATCAAATATGGAATTTATTAATTAATATGTGTTGGGATCGGAGCCAAAATTCAAATGGTACCAATTTTGTGTGATTTTGTTGAGAAATGCAAAAGTTATGGCCTTCTGAGTGCGGGAAGCTATTATGGGTCCAGCGGGCGTTTTTATTTGATGGGAAGGAGCATTAACTGATTGGAGCCGAATATGTTTATTTTATTTAAACATATCTACCCTCATTAAAATAAGAAATCTAGTTTTTGGTGTAGAGGACGTCGTGCTCGTTCCAGAAAGTCCAATTTTGTGAAAATCGGAGCTCGGAGTCAAAAGTTATGGCCGTTTGAAGTTCACGGGTCAAACGTTGACTTTTCTTCTTTGCTGCAGCTATTTCGGCAAAATCGGGTCTGCGTGTCCCGGCTGTCCCAGACGAATTCTCCCGCATCGGCTGATTTGGGCTTCCTTGTCCCCTTTTGTGGCCTTTTCACCTTTTCATGTCCCTCGCGTCCCGCGCGTACTTTTGTCCCGACTGTCCCGGACGAAAATCTCCGTACTGCCCGATTCGGGCTTCCTTGTGGCAAATTGGCCGATTCGCATCCCACACGTAATTTTGTCCCGGCTATCCCAAACCGCGTGAAACAAAAAAACTTGATGATTTTTATTGCTGCGCACCATTTAACCTTTTCACGTGCCGCGCGTCCCTCGCGTCCCGACGTCCCAACTGTCCCGTGACCGCCTGGGACAAAAATGTCTGACTTAGCCAATTTTCTTTGTATTTCGGCCGTGAACTTGGTACGACGAACCTTGGTACGACCCGCACTGGTATGATCCGCACCCTTCAGACCCGAAATGCTTTAAAACAATCCTGCAAGCTTTTTTTTTGCATTTTTTTGCATTTTTTCCAACTCGGATTTTTCTTAGATGGGAGAGTTAGAGAGAAACCAAGGGGCCCCCAAAACATGATTTCGAGCATTGAATCAATCTACTTGCTTGGGATGAAGAATATTATGCATGTTATAAAAATTACCTTGAGGGTGAATTTTGGATAACAGACACTCCCACCAACACTTGTACCCATTTTCTTGATAACATGCCTCACTTGGTCAAGGCGAATCAACAATGAAAACATCAAGTTTTAAGTTATTTCTTGGGAAACTTGGAAGGTGCACCCCAAAACCCTTAACACACCCCACTAATGACACTTCCATGGAGTCCATGACAATCCACTTCGATATGTTGTTGTCACCTTGATGTTTATCTAATTCATGACCTCCGAGAGGCATGACATTGCATGATGCCCCTGAGTCAAACATGCAATTATGCAACAATCTGTCTCTAATGATCAAAGTGGTGAAGAATGGATCCACATTCATTTGAGAGTCCACCAAGGATGTCCCCAAATAGACCTCAGGTGGTTCATCTAGCTCCTCTGATGTTGGTGGTGCTTTTGGTTCTTCAATGACTGGTGGGACCTCCATAATGTTTATGTTTCTACCTAGGGCAATCTTCTCTTCTTTCAACCCCAAGTATTCAAGTGCTCTCTTTTTGTGCTCAGGGATCCTAAGAAGCTCAACAATTGGAATAGAGACTTTGATTTGACTCAACACTTGGGAAATATCATATGGGACATTCTTTGGCAAGGTAGCATTGGAAGGAAAGCTAACACACTCATTAGGTGGTATAGGATTTTTAACAACTTGGGCATGAGGAGGGGTATGATTTTTGTTTGGAACTGCAAGGATTTTGGCAGGTGCATCTTTCTTAGGAGCGTCCTTAGGAATATTAGAAAGTAAGGGAGATTTTGGCTTGGCTTGAGGCCCTATCCCTTTCACAACCTTACTTCTTGTGTTATATTCCTTCTCTTGAGCCATAATATCATTCATCGAATACTGTCTTCCTCAAATGGTATTCCTCCATCATACTTCTTTATCATTAAAACCCTTAAATATTCAAAGTCATTATTGGGAAATTCAAAATCTTGTACAAGTATATACTTCTAAAGTATGAGAGAGAGGAAAGATAGGTACCCTATGAATGCATTCCCAAAAGGTGGCGTAAGTTCTAGCACTTATCACCTCGGTTGAGGTTGCTTCCCTTGTGAACTTGTAGGGATTTCCATCATGTAGGCATCATCATTATTGTCATCAGCTTGTTCCTCTTCTTGCTAATATTCTTCACAAGGAGCATGAGGCATTCACACCAATCAATGAAATCTGTCTCCTCCACCACAACAACTCGGCTGCCAAAGCATCGGTACCATTCTATTTTCTCTTCCTTGGGGCTGCTTATTTCCAAATCCAACAGGTCCCTTGCCTTTTTCATCAGATATTTGGTGATTTGTGAACCTATCTTGGCCTTGCTTTGCTTATGTTGACCTTGTGAGCTCTGCCAATTCCTTTCTTAGCTAGGGCTACCTTGTAGGAAATATTTTTGACAGCCCCTGCCAAAGTCTTCACAACTTCTTCCAAATCAGTAGCCTTGCTTGTTTGGGGTTTTTCTAGGTTAACCAGCTTTACACCTTCCCTCTTTGGAGGCTTTCCAATTTCCTTGATATTGTTCTCTATTTGCAAAGCCATGGTGAAGGCCTACCTCAGATTTGTGGGGTTTTTGTCTCTTAAATAATATGCAGCCTTTTTATCAAATGCATCAGTATATTTGATCAAACATGACTCATCAAAAGGCCTTATCCTAACAGCCAATCTCCTCAAGATCTTATTAAACCTTGTATTGAAGTCATGTACTGACTCATTGGGATTCTTCTTGATGTTTTCAAATTTAGTCAAAAGAAACATAGGATCAGTTCTATGACCATATTATAATCTGAATGCATTACTCATCTCAGTCCAAGAATCAATAGAGTTATCTGGAAATGCTTTATACCAGTCCCTAGAATCCTCTTCCAAGGTATGGATAAATATCTTGATATATACATCTTCATGTTCAATCTCAAAATATTCCATCATATTGATAAAAATCTTTAGATGCTGATCTCCAGTAATAACATTATTTCCTTGGAACTTTGGCATTTTGTTCCTTACATCTTGAGGCACTGCATTTGGGTAACCAGCCATTCCCACAAAATTTATAGGTCCAAAGGTGTTTACAACAAATGGAGGCCTAGGTTGAGCCATATTGATTTGAGGAGGTGATCTTGGAGGGGTGACAAAATGATGGGGGCAGAGGGTTCTTGGAACACAAGAGTATAATTTTCAAAATGGATACCCCCCAAAGGCCTTGTTTCTTGAAATATCTATCAACCTCAGAAAAGACAGGAGTAGAGTGTGAAGCAAACCTTTCAAAATCAAATGAAGGCCCCTTTCCGTGGAGATTTCAATTATAAAAAGAGGCTCTCGATTCGAGTCACTTGAATGGCATTCTTCAATGATAGGCCGATCACTTTCATCAACAGAGATCCCTCTTCTTGTCTTCTGATCTCTAACAACTCTCTAGGCTTTTCTTCCTTATGATTTTACCTTTCCTAGCTCTGGGAACAATCTCCTAATAGTATCCCTAGCAAAGAAAGACCTTCTTCCTTCCATATTTGCAAATATTAGTAATAAATCTAACTTTGATAGAGTTTTAAGACACTTGGTACTTATTAAGAATCAGATCAACAGGGAGTCGCCACTAAGGATTTCCACCTTAGTTGTGCAAATGCACTAAATATGATCATCAAATGTCTATCAATGCTAGAAACTAGAAATGGAAATATTTTAACCTTCTCTTTACCAAGATTTATCAAATGAAAGCTAGTGCATTAGGTGTGGAAAATGAAAGAACTGCACACAACACTTGGAGCATACAAGAAGTGTTTTACCAGGTTCTTGATTTTGAACTGAGAATCTCTTAGAGAATGGTGTCATTTATGTTGGTACCCAAATTTAACCTCCTTCAAAGACCGAAAGCAGCATCATGGATTAGATAGGACACTCAGAGGCAGATAGATAATCATGTATGTCATTTTGTAGTCGTGGAAGCAATCAATCGACTAGTTGGTACTCGAGGCTTTGGAAGGAGTGGGTAGCACATTAAAAGGATGTGATCTGATCCTAAATATTTTAGGTTGTGCCTTTTCAACCAAGGTAAGAGAACCTATTTTGTAACATCTTTTATATGAAAGGAGATATAGGTACCTTTCTTTTGGATGAATTTTATAGAGAAGACCTTGGGGAAAATATGATCAACACACCAAATCTGACTCTCACGAGTTATCACTTCCAGATCATGGAGATACTTTCACAATAAGGAAAAGGTTACTAAACACATTTGAGACCTGCTTGCTTCTGCATTTTAGGTAATGAGGATTGTGCATTGGCATACACACATGAAAAAAGGGTAGTAGGGCTAGGATTGGTTGTTGTTAAATGAGTTTTTGGTGGGAGGTGGGACAGTGAAACTAGATTCACTAGATCCTTGAGGAACCTTACAAAATGGAAAGTTGGACCAACAAAATGCCACAAATAGCTAAAATGTTTCTTCACTAGAATATGTGCTTCAATGGAGGCCAAGATTAGCACTCTTTCACACAATATCTAAGATTCTATCATGAATGCTCAAGTTAGAAAACCCAAAAAGCATCAAGATAAATGCCAAATCATGCCTAAGGTACACCCAGAGGATTACGGACAATCTATGTCAACAGATGAGAGAAAAGTGATTTTAAATCGTTTATTTCAATCCCAGATGAAAGATATTCTGAGAAATGAAATTACAGATGCCACTAAACTGTCACAAGGATTGAGGCCTGTGTGATTGAATCAAAATTTAACACAAGATTGCAACAGAAAAAAGAAAAAATACTTGCATACATTCAGAAATAAAACCAACACATTTTGCTCAAGACAACACAAAAAAATTGAATTTGATTAAGTCTATTAGCAAGGGAAAGTTTCTAGAACAGTCTCAGAGCTTGTTAATGGTTGTACACTTGCAACCACCTTGACACAATAAAGCTTAATACAAAAGAGATAACCTAGTTTCTCAGATGGATTCTCAAAAGACAGGCTTAGTTAAATTTTCCTCTTGGGAATTTTCTTCGACCTCTAGCACTCAGACCTCTAACTTCCAACATTTTCATGAAAAAATCATGCCATTTATAGCATTTACAACTAATCCTCTCCTCCTACAAAAAAAAAATGTTTAATGCACCAGTGTTTTCCATGATTCTTTCATGATTCTCATAATCAGATCTGTAAGAAGTCTCCAGGTGCTCGAGGGGGCATATTTCATCAAATACCTCCCGCATTTAACTCCTTCCTCTGGTAGATCACTCTTTCTTTAATTTCCAACCACTTTCACCCCTAATCTATCAAATCTGGCTCCTTGCGTGCTTGGGAGAAGAAAAATGGAAAATCTGATCGGGCACAAAAGTCAGACCATTTTAATGGTGAAAGACGTCTCTCCAGATTTACCTACCAAACTTAGATATCAAAATTAACTCCCCTATCTGTTTGGCATGTACAAAAGATCAAGAAATCATGGAGACTCACACTTCCAGGACGTGTTTCGTAGAAATGGGGGGAAAATTAGATTCAAGACTCACAACTGCCATTGATCTTTACTTTGAATTTAGGTCATCCATGTGGCATTCAAACTTTAGAATAGACTCGGGGCTTCCCTTGACTTTTTACAACTTTTTTGGAAAAATAGAAAAAAATTCCATTTTTCTCCACACCTCCACCCTCGAAAACGAGCCTGACACGTGTCTAAATGTGATTGGAGCGGAACCGTGGCTAAATTTTGCCATTTTACTCTCTTTTTAGAAAAGGGAAAATTTTCCAAATTTTCCCCGCAGCTCTGCCCTCGGGAAACGATCCTAACACTTGTCCAAATGTGATTGGAGCAGGGTTGTGCTTCCTTTTTTACTTTTGACTCTTTTCTCCCAAAATATTTTTTCCAAACTTCCCTAAGAGCCCGCACCTCCACCATTGACCGGGGTAAAACATTGACTTTTTCCCTCATCGGGCTTGTGGGCCATTTTGAAATTTTAATCCTTAAGGGAAAAAAATCCAAGTTGCCTCCGATGGCCCGCCTCCCTACCTTTTTGACTTTTCAAACTACCACATGTCACCATGGCACACCTTGAGGTGGTCCCAAAAATTTGATACCTTGAACAAGATGGGCTCACTTCGTGTCATGTTCCAACAAGGTCTGGCAATCTGAATGCTTGAAGCTCAGCGGAAGGTGCCATGTGTCATGCTCTGAGGCAATCTCCTTTTGGTCGTTGAAAATTCTAAGTAAAATGCAAAGTGAGTGGAGGCCTCCACGTGTCATCCTAGCACTTCTTTAAAATGGAACTCAAGGGCCGGTCCCCGAACATGCACGGTTCCTCCACGTGTCTCCATGGTGCAACTTCAAGATGGTGCCCAAAGCGGAGACCTTGAATGAGTGTGAGCTCACCACGTGTCCTATTCTGCCAAACTGCTCCAACTGCATAAAAAAATTTCTAAGTCCGGCCAAGCAGTGGAAGCCTCCACATGTCCTCCCGGCGCTACTCCAAGGAAAACCCAAAAGTAGATCTTCAAATGAGTGTCGTGCCTCCACGTGGACACATTTTGAGTTAAGGATTTCCATGAATTTTTCTAAGTACCCAGCTTGAGCCATGTCTAACCAAAAGGTGCCATGTCCCCTATAGATGCAAGGATGTAAATTTGACTAGGAGAAACGTCCAGTCAAACCGTAAAATACAGAAAAATGACCATTTGAGCCTGGGAATGAAATTTTCTTCAAGGACAGAAAGTTTAGAAATGTTACAGGGCTCAAATACATTCTTTAGGGATGCATCAATTCATTCTTCTTCAAGTATTTAGGGCAGAAACGATAAGGAGACAAATCTCGACCGTGGAGAACAGAAAACATGGGGGAACCTAAGTTTTTAATGAACAGAGAACAGGGGACCCAAATTACAGACCCTTAAGTGATTTACAACCCAGGAAAAGATTAAAAATGGCCACAAAGATTAACCAGGCACAATACGGGGAGAATGAAAGTGACAGAGACTGGAAATTGATAGATTTTCAAAGGCAAATTGGGGTAGGATCATTTTGAGCACCAACACATTCTTCCCGATCTGGGTTGGAATTTGCTCTGTAAATTCGAGCTCCTTTGTTACTCTCCATTTTTCTCTCTTTAGAGATCTCCTATCTTCTACCGCTGGCTTAGCTTGATTTGTGAGCTTTCTAAAACTGAAACTAGCTCGATTTTGAGGGTTCAACTTGTGTATTTCTCACAAAATGGCCGTGACTCTTTTAATTGACCATTCTAGTTTGGTTAGTTAATAGATCAATGATTTGCATTATATTCTGGGGTTTTTGTACCTTTGTAGGCCTCACGAAGAATACAAAATCTACATATTCCGGTTTCGTACTTAGTTAGCTCTGTTTGGGAAGTTTTAGCTCCTTTCACGATTGATGTTGCTATGATATTTTTTCTAAGTAAATTATCGTCTTCAAAATGGGCTTGGGTCTAAAAACTGTACTTATTACAAGTTGTATGATTTCAAATGCTATTTATGCTACCGTTATAAGCACATACTTTGGATACTATATTAACCTGACATCTACAAAATTGAAGATTTTATAGTTGCAAAAAATGTTGTAATCTCTAAAATATTCCAATATTTTTCTGTGAATGTATAGGCAACTCTCCTTTAATTGAATCTTCACTCTCTATATTTACTATCTCTTTCAAGGGCAGTTGAATCGCTTCATAATTTATGGCTTTTCCTTTATAATGATTCTTGAATACCCTTTGGCTCCTTGAGTACTATGTACCTATATTGCACTATAGATTTTTACAATGATGCATTATTTATTCATATTTGCACAATAGACCTATAGATATTTCCTTTCTGTGTAATTTTATTTTGCAATATTAAAAATTCATAATAGCATGGAAATTTCTTCTTGAAAAATTTTCACTATAAAGCATCTGCATGGATTTCTTTGTTTTCTCTTTACATTCTGTAATGTAAAACTGCTCATTCATGATACTCTCCTCAATGTTATAAGATGGTTGGGATCTTGTCCCTCCTCAAGATATCCTATATAGCAGATCATTAAGATATAAGTATTGTATCCATGTTGTTGTAACTTCGTGAATAATTTTGATGATTGTAGCCTAAATGTTGCTCTCTTTGGTCTTGAAGAAACACCATTCTCTCTAAAAGCATAAATATTTTGTACATTTTCAAACAAACTTGTACTTGTATCTTGAACTCAATATTGATTTGAAAACTCAATTTTATTTTCTACTTGACCATTTTGGAAATGAATGTTTTCCTCTTATTTTCATGAATTAGATGTTATGTAGCTTTGATTCGGTGCATCTTGCCAACATGAAGGAAGAATAATTTCTCGAAGCTTGATATATGTTCCAATGTTGCAAAATTGATATGTTCTTTTGTAGTTGAACATTGATTGTTGGAGGAATATTTCTCTATAAAATGCATAAGAGTCATTCAATTTCATAGCAATGTTCCTCCAATATTGTTAATAGATATCTATATTGACATTGTTCCTTTTTAAAATGAGTTCGTATTGTTAATCTCCTACTTCGCATCATTAGTCACATAGCTCATCTAAAAAACTAAAAATGTGCCTGTGACCTTGATTTTACTACATTTGTAAAACATCCTCATTTGCATTCAATAATTGATATAAATGCGGGAAAACATGTACCGTTTGAACTGCATATTATTGATGCAAGGGTCAAAGCATATATCGTGTCCCACTTTTTGTAGTTTTTGTACTTTCAACAAACTATCTCATGTGACCAAAAACATATAAAATGACCAAACATGCATTTTTAAGAGGCTATAAATACCAAGGTGCAAGACATCCAGAATTTACCCGATTTTTAAATTTTTATAGTATTTTTAATTATTTATTTACTTCATTTTAAAATATTTATGGCCAAAAGACACACTATGCTTTGACCCGAAATTCTCATGTTTATGTTGTCATCATGGTTTCTTCATATTTATAAGATAGTTGTGATATATCTCATGGTTTTGATCTGGTTTCCTTCGAAGGTTGAATTCTTGTTGTATTTTTGTTCTTGACTCCTACATTTCCAAAAATTTGAATTGTAGATGCAATTTCTGTACTTGGTTAGAAATGAATCTTTTGATCTTGTCTATTATTTCTTCCATGTACCTGTACACTTGAAAGAACTAGTTAGAAAAATGGGGAAGCAATCTTTCATTTCATCCTTCACTAATTTTCTTTCTTTCTTAATATGCTTTGAAAGTTGATTTTATCCTTCCCGATATGACTCTGAAAGTGGTACTTAAATTCTCTTAAGTGATAATGACATGTAGTTTGATGATTCTCGTTATTGGTTCCTTCTCATGCAAACTTATCTCGACTACTAATGCATATACATATGAAACCGATAACATGAGGTAATAGTTACCCGAGCTCTAACCCTTCTATTTTCCTCTTTCAGGTACTTGGTGCTGCAGCTTAGGTAATCTGAAAATCTTGGAGCAACCTTCACACTCAGGTAATGATGGGTTACTCATTCCTTACGCTTTCAACTTTGTATATATCTACATTTTGTTTTATGATCATAGCCATATCCCACGGATTGTCTGGTTAATTGTAATATTTCTTTATGAATATATGAAATTACCTTATGTTATGAGGTTTATGATTTCCTTTTACATTTCTTTTTGCAATCATGATGTGGAATGAACTTAAGAAACTCAAAACATAATGCAATTTCACCTAAGCATAAGGAAATAACCTGAATTAATTGTACTTGTCCTTTAAATCTTTCATTTGATTGTATTTCTAGAATGCGATCCTGATACATGCTACCATTTTTACCTTCCTCCAAGATTTGCAATGGTCTTCCATGACTTTTGTATAGCTTTGATGAAGGTGAAAACTTGGAATGGCAACAACTATGAGGCATGAATTTCTAGAAAAACACTTGAGTTACATATTTGATGCTATGTTATCCCCAAAACCATCTAAATGAGAAACCATGGAAAAATAATTTCTATACCCCTACCCGATGATTGACCAAAATGGTCAACATCTTGGCGACTTTGTTGTGTGGGTTGCCTACTAACCTAGTAAGAACCTCTAAAAATGGCTATTTCAGCCATTGATGCCAATTAAAAACATGTACCAAATATGAACATGCATGCCCAAGGCTGTATATTGCTGATAAAATTGATAATCCCTCTAAAAAACAAGAAAAAAAGTAATGGAAAATGCAGGCAAAACTGCACAGGGGGAAAACAAAACCTCTACGAGGCATGCCATTAAAGATGGTAACCATTATTAAAAGCAAGTAAAATGATGAAAGGGTGTGTTTATAAAACACTTAGAGGAAATCATGGAAACTATAATACAATGTCAACTTATCTCATTTAGAAATAATTCTTCAAGTGTATCCCATGACTATGATTGGAAGCTCTTCTCCATTTGTTTGTGCAAGCTGAAATGCATTATGTAACTTGTATTCAGTGATAATGTATGGTCCACTCCATAGTGAATAAAAATTCATAAGAGCACATGGATTTTCTTGGTCCTCATCGCATTCCAAAACTAAGTCAGCTTCATTGAAGACTCATGCTTTGGATTTCTTATCAAATGTCCTTTTGATTTGAGCCTGATTCTTCTCCATGGACAACATATCTATAAGTTGTGAATATCATACTTATATGGGTTCATTCTCTAATAACTCCATCTGATGCATAAGTTCTAAAGCTAGAAGTTCAAGAGAAATGGGTAACTTTGCTTCTAAACCATAAACCAACTTGAAAGGTGAGTTTGAAATTGACCTTTTATGAGTAATTCTATTTTCCCACAAGGCTTCCTTCAACTTATCTTGCCAAGTACACTGATTTTTGTCAATGGTTCTTCAGATTATTCTGAGTAAATTCTTGTTTTTACTTTCGGCCAATCCATTACCTTGTGGATAATAATTAGATGAAGTACTCAAATAAATTCCATTTTGAATAGCCCATGAAGCAATATTTTTTCCTACAAAAGCTTTAACATTATTTGAAATAATGGTGAAAGGAACACGAGACCTTGTATCTTTTCCTTTGTAAAAATACAAGATGTTCATCTCATTACCTTCCTTCAAAGTAATAGCTTCAGTCCACCATGTGAGGTAATCGGTTGTGGTGAGTATCCATATGTGTCCTAAGCTTGAAGGTGGGTTTATGAGACCAATAAAATCTAAACCCCACTGAGAAACGAGTTTATCAATTGAAATTAGCTGCAATGGTAAGATAGTAAGTCTTTCTTTTCCTACGAAGAAATCATATTTATGACATTTCCTTACCCAAGCATGGTTGTCTTTGAAAATCATAGGACAATAATAGCCTCCTTTCATGATCTTAAGGGATGTAGTTTTAGATGAATAGTTCCCTCCTTCGTGGTCACATGAAGCTGCTCAAGGAGCCTTTCAACTTAGGTTAGATCAACATATCTTAAAAAGACACCATTGATATTTTTCTCAAATAACACATCATTAAATAGTAAATAAGGGATGGAATGAAGCCTGTAATACCTCCTTTTGAGCTTTCCAAACTTGGTGGGTATATACCATGTTGAAGATACTTGGACATGTTGAGAATCCAATTTGTATGTTGTTGATTTTCTACATTTTCAGGCTCATTCTACAACAAATAAACAACTTCTTTGTTGTCACGTATTTCATGAGCCAAGTGTTCACATAATCCTTTGCCTCTAATCAGTTTGGTCACTTTAATGATGATGTCATATTCCATAACTTGAGTGATCCAACCTGCTCTCTTTTTTTATATATCTTTGTTCAACAAAAATTCCTTAATGCTCGGACATGCAACCATCAGATTAATTATGTTGTTAGAGAGAAAATTCCTAAACTTCTTAAGAGATCTAACAATTAAAAGTACATGCTTCTCAATGAATGAATACCTTGTCTCGTACTCCATTAGACTTTGGCTGAAAAAAGTAATTGGCTGCTCTAATTCTTCTTGATTCTATTGTGTTAAAATTGTTGCAATAGTATCCATGTTAGCATAAGCATACAATGTGAAATCTTTTGAAAAATCAGGATTTATAAGTGTTTGGGAAACAACTATGGATTTCTTGATGGCATCAAAACTGCTCACTCCTTCTTTTGACCAAGTGAAATTCTAATATTTCTTGAGCATGTTGGTTAAAGGCTTTGCAAGTGCAGCAAAATCAACAATATATCTTCTTATAAAATCAATTTTTCCAAGGAAACTTTGAAGTGCTTTTTTATGTTTTGGTAAGCCTAAAGCAAGAATAACACTTACTCTTTCTAGATCAATCATCATACCATGTTTGGAAATAATGTGACCAAGAATCTTACCTTCATGGACTGAAAACACACACTTTTTAGGATTAAGTGATACACCAAACTCTCTACACCTTTTAAAGACTTCTTTGAGTTGCGGTAGATGATCACTTATGCAAGCTTTGAAAAAAAAGTGATATCATCCAAATAAACTAAAACAAAAATATTGATAATACCTTGAAAATACATGTCCATAGCATGTTGAAAAGTTGTACCAAAGATTTCACAAATTGATTGACATCTTTTTGTAAGCATAAGTGCCCCATTTTATAGTAAATGTTTTTTTGTACTGATCTTCCTCCTTGAAAATTATCTCGATTATATCCACTATATTCGTCAAACAAGCAATATCTCTCTAAACCAAAAACTAATCAAGAATTTTCTCCATAGAAGGCAAAGGATAGTGATCCATAAGTGAGGCCTTATTCAGATCTTGAAAAAAAACAAATTTCATGATTTCACCATTTTTCTTTCTCACCAAGACAAGATTAACCACCCAAGTGAAGTGCTTAATGGGGAAGATAATGGAACACTCAATGATTTTTTCAAGCTCTATCCACATCAAGGGTTCCAACTTGGGATTAATTGGTCTTTGATTTTTTCTAACTAATTTCAAACCAGCCTCTAACTCAATGGTATGCTAAGAAAAAGAGGGATAAAAACCTATTAAATCACTGTATTTCCAAGAAAATAAACCTACATACTCTCTACAAAGTTTAATAAAAGAGTCTTTTTCAGATTGTGAACAAAATTTACCAAGATTGAGAATCGTACCTTCAAAATAGTAACTTTTTCATGATGATATGTACCTATAAAAATTACATCCCTTTCAGATTCATTTAATCATTTTCATTGAAAATGGATTCCAAAGTTATAAGGCCTTTCACAATCTTGTTCATTTTAAGCTGTACTATCTGATATTCATAACGATTTTGTAGTTTTCCTTGATTTTGAGAAAAATTCTACTTCTTCTTGCAAAAATATGATTGTGTGCATCATTATCGAAAACCTTCTAGTGCATATCATTATTGGGGACTGATGGTCTCACCAAAACTTTGATATGTGGCTATATAATTTTTCACTTCCAATGTTAGCAGGTATGTCAAATTGTGAACCAATCACAACAAGTCTATCAACATGTTTGTTTTTATCTCTAGGGATAGCTTGAACATTAACAGAAAGGAAATCATCAAGTAAATCCCATACTCTATGCCTATAAGTTCTCATTAATGGGTTCTTGCAAGTATTATAACCTCTAACCTGGTGAATAACAAGCTTAATGTCCCAAAAAATTTGCAAATATGTTATTTTCTTCTTTCTTTCCCACTCTAAATTGTGAACAAGGGATTCATACTTATAAACATTGTTAGGAAAAGAAAAATTAAACTTAATGGTAGTAAAATATTGTTGTTTCGAAGGTGAAATCAGCATTAAACCAGCCCATGAACCATGTTGGTTTTTGGAGCCATCAAAATAAAGTTTCCACAAACCATTATCTTGTTGATTTTATCTCTCCAAAGAAGGAATTATATCACTTTCCTCATGAATAGAATACACTCCAAGGACATGTCCTTCAATAATCTGATTTTCAATTATTTTCCATGGGTCATGTACATGATCTCGCATCAGTTCTTTGATATTTTAACATACCCGGAAACCTTCTAAGGCATAACCAATTTCAGCCTCTGAATCATCTAGTTTCTCTTCACTTACAACATAATTTTCATTAACAACACTAGGTGTAAAAGGATCAATATGAAAATTTGACAAGGGCTCTGAATTTATAGTTACCTTAGCTCCATAATGAGTTATGAAAACTAAATAAGTCAAATTTGCTTTGAAAGGTAACTTCCAATCTTAGATGTGAAGTCTCTAGATAAGCACATGAAAAAATAAGGTGGTAGATCCACCACCATCACATCCTGTAAGATTGTAACACTTGGACACACATGCAAAGTTAGCTTTAAATCCTTAATTATTCCAATGGTCTTAGTTGATGAACCATCAAGTTGTAATACTCCTTTGGTACTTGGTTCATACTTAAGACCCAACTTTTTAGCCACTAACTTTGGCATAACAATGCTACTAGCTCTGCTATCAACCATACAATTGTGAACCAAATAATTTTCAATAATCAGATAAAGGTAGAAAGGAGGTGGCTTAACCAATTTGACCTCTTTAACTTCTAGTTTTTCCTCCAATTTAGTTGTTGTTTTTACATCTCTAGCTATTGCTTTTGGCTTAAATTATTTCTGGTTTAATCCTTTAGTTTTCTTATCTGCAATTACCATCACCATGTTGGTTATGTTTTCTACATGGTCAACCTATTTTGATTATAATTTTAGACCCATAAGCTCTTAGACCAGCAAGTCTTTTTGTCTAGGAATAGACAATGTATCCCACATGCTCATAATGACATTATATTTCTTCATATGATCAATGATATTAAATGGAACAACACCTACTTTAAGATGATTTTATACAACAACATGTTCCTCAACATTATATGGTACATAACTCTTACTGTACATGCGGAAGAGGTACAAAAGCCCCATTATTTTATTACTATGCAAGAAATCAATTACAAAATGAATGACTACAATATTTATAGATATTGCATAGTCATGTACAAACAAATAGGGAGTTTCAACTATGCAACAATAATACAATCCCATGTAAAGAAAACTCCAAGTATATGGTTTAAACAATATATAACCATATAAAAATTATAATAGTTCAAAAACTTGCTACGGAGTACTATTCCCAATTACAAATAATTTATGGTTAATACCAAACTATAACAACTTACCACAATGTAATAATTAACTAAGGTAAAGGCATAAATTAACCTAGTAAGCTAAGTTTACCCTAACATTTCCCACCGTAATTTTGCATTATCTCAAAGGATTAGGAGAGGAACTCTCTCGAAAAACTCAAACTTGTCATGTACAAGTGACTTTGTGAAGATATCTCGCTCGTTGTTCATATGTTGGGAAAAATTGAAGTCAGTATATTGTGTATTAAGACATGATCACATATGAAGTGTTCCTATACCTCAATGTGCTTTGTTATTTAATGGAAAATTGTATTGTGAACAAGTTTGAGAACACCTTCATTGTCAACATACAAGGTGGTTTATTTTTCTGTGGTATTCCAAGTCCTTCACGTATCCGACGGAGCTATATCGCTTTGCGCACATCTTCACCTGCAAAATTATAATCGACTTTTGTAGAAAAGAGAGAAAAAAGTGTTGTTTTTTGCTTCCCCATGATATCAGTCAAGATCCCAAAAAGAACAAAAATCCTAAAATGGTTTTTTTGTCATCAATGTTGCCTACATGATCTGAATTTGAATATCTAGAAAAGAAGAAGTTATCATTCTTCTTGTGTTCTAGACCAAGATCTACTCTCCCCTTGAGATATCTCAATATTCACCTTGTAACCTTCCATTGAAAAACTTAGGGTTCATACATGAACCTGGAAAGATAGCTCACTACAAAGTTGATATCTGGTCTAGTGTATGTGAGGTAAATGAGACTCCCAATCAACTGTCGATAGAGAGTGGCATTTACTACAAGAGATGGATATGAATGAGATAAATGGAGTCTCATCTCCATAGGTGTAGCAATAGATTTCCAATCCATCATTATTAATTTCTTGAGTGTTGTCTTTGTATACATCAACTAAGAAACAAAGATGTGATTCTCTTTCTTCCATAGTTCCAATTGAAGACAATAGTGCATCAACCTCGAGATCTTTCATGTCGAACGATAATTTAAGATATTTCTTCATTACATCATTCATCTTCACTGAAATTCTAGTGATGACTAGATTGTCGACATAGAAAACCAAATTCACAATCTCCCTCCTTGTTTTCTGAGGTAAAGATTGCGATTGTATGGATTTCTGACAAATCCATGTTGTACGAGATGCTCATCAATATTGATGTACTAAGTCCGAGGTGCTGTTTAAGGAGATACAAACATTTCTTGAGTATGCATACCTTATATTCTTCACTGGTACAACATATCCCTCGGTTGAGTCATGTACACTTCTTCTTATAAATATCCATTCAAAAAGGAACTTTTTACATCCATATGATGGACTTTCCAACCAAACTATGTAGCTAGAGAAAAGATCATTATGATCATTTTTATCTTAGCTATGGGATAAAATTTCTCCTCATATTCGAGTACCTTATTTTTGTGCGTACCCCTTTGCTAACAATAGCACTTTGTACTTGTCTATGGTCCCATCTTATTTGTACTTTGTTTTGAATATCCATATGTAACCAATGGGTTTCTTCCTAGTAGACGATCGACAAGTTGTCAAGTTTTGTTTTTCATCACTGACTGATAATCAACATCCATGGCATCTTTCCAAGATTTTTACTATAGGGATTCCTTGACTATATAAGGCTCATCATACTCAATAATTGTACTCATTAAAGAAAAGTTTACTTCTTCTCGTGCTTACTACGAGTCCGTGGTCCAATGGTGGATCTATTCGGTGAAGCATCTAATTTTGCATCTTATAGCATGCTAGTATACCACTTGGGCATACACTAAACTACTCTCGTGGGTTGTGGTTATATCTGATCATCACCATCATCCCCTTCATCACTTTCATCATCTCATGGGGAACATTAGATTTTGTTTTTACAACTCGATGAAAAACCAATACCAGTGAGTCCGAAGGAGGAGTCTCTACTTCCTTCTTCCCAAAAAACTCAACATCTCTACTGGTGTAGACTTTCATGGTCTTTTAATCCATCAATATATACCCAAGATTCTCTTCACTTTGTAGCAAATGAAGATGAGTTTTTTCATTTCATATCTAACTTCTTTATGTTCTACTTAGGTATATGCATGCTTACTTTACACCCAAATACTCTGAGGTGTGTAATAGATGGATTCATTTTTACCATGCTTCTGTGGTGTTACTCCATCAAGAGAAAATGTGGGAACCGTATTAAATAAATACACTATTATCTTTGCTTCTTTTTCCACAATGTTCTCGCTAGTCCATAATTATTGATCATGCATCGCACCATTTCCATGATAGTATGATTTTTTCTCTCAACAACACCATCGATGAATCACATGAGCTTGAAGGTAGGATGTGAACTCATCACCGGTGAATTCCCCCTCAATCTAAGTAGAGAGTTCTAATGTGATGACAAGTTTAATTTTTAACAACGACTTTGACCTTTTTGAAAATTTCAAAAGCTTCACTTCTCTTAAAGAAAAAAATCTACATTTTTCTTGAGTAATCATCAACACAAAGCATGAAGTATTGGAATCTAGAATGACTTGGTTGCATTTCTCCACAGAGATCTACATGAACCATATCAAAATTACAATGAGATTGATAATAACTCTTATGGAATGAAGCTCTGTGTTGTTTACTCACAGGTGAGGACACTTACATGTATCCTTCTAGAGAGATGGACATCTTTTTACCATGTTATAATTGAAAAGAATTTTGAGATACTTAAAACTGATGTGACCAAGTCTTCGATGTCAAAATGTGCTTTGAGTTATAATTATTAGCCATAAGTGTCTAATCATCTCTGTGGAAAAAATCAAGCTGGAATATACGTCCCACATTAGAGGATTTTGCACCATTTTTTAAGCCTCATGATTTTCCTTGAATTAAACACATTTTCTTGCCAAAATGAGTATCAAAATAAATTTTAAAATTTTAATCTAGGATTTGATGAATAATAACAAATTCTTTGTTAGCCTAGGGAAATATAGTACATTTGATAAAATACAATTGCATGAACAAAGGGCTAGAGAAATGTTCCCAACACCCTATACTATGTATGAATAATCATCACCTAACAAAACATGATTTTTCAAAGGTGTGTCCCTCATTGTTATAAACCAGTCTCTATGGCCAAGCATGTGTTGAGTGGCTCGTAAATAAAAATATTAGACATCACTAGATGATGAGGAAGGTGTTGTCGCCAAATCACTGCACCCCCCAAATGGCTTGAAAGTGAACACGACATTCAGTGTTATTGAGACACATGAGATCACCTCTCAATTTGTGGGACTTGGGCTCGAGGTGAACCTCCGAGAGAAGGCCGGCTTCCTCTTCCTAAAATAAGCACTACGATACTCCTAGTGCGGTAAAAATGGATAACTAGATCTATGCTAACATTTCAAGGGATTAGGGAGAGATATTTGGAAAGAAATAAAACCTATACTAAAAGTGGTGATGCACCAAGAAGGGGTGTGTCTAGACAACCTTCTAGATTTTTGATGAAGAGAGATGATCATGAGAAAGAATGGCATGCATTACAAACCCACTTTACATACAATACTTCATTCCCGATAAGCACAATGACTTCCAAAAAAAAATTGCAAAGGAAACCACAGTTACACGCTTCACTGTAAACATGAGAGAGGTAAATAGAAGTATAAAAATCATGAAAGGACATATAAATGATCACAAAACATAATTTCCATTACTTCAATCACTTTCATAGTGCATCATTACATCAGGGAAAAGGCATAGGATGCCATTACAATTTTAGAAGAAATGCTTGAGAGCCTACAAATTCACAACATCTCAACTTGTGAAGAGAGGGGAAGCTTGAAAAGTGTCTAACCTGTTCAACTAATCTGACCTATTAGAACCATTTGAAATGAGATTCCAACTTACATTTATAAAATATACTATGAGAGAGAAGAAAAGAAGTCATAAATTAACTAGAATCTAGGCTAGAATGTAGGAGACAATTCATCATTGTTGTTGGCCATGTTTGTTCCATTAATTACACCTCCACCTTTTGAGGCACCACTCAAGGAACGAGGAAAACCTGAAATTTTGGAAACAAAAACCTGAATTTATTTTTATTTTTATTGCTTCATGACATATATCTCTTTCTCTTGATTCCAACGACTATAATTTTGTGGAAAACAAATAAACAAGGAGAAAGTTGTGGCTTCCTGAGCGAAAGCCCCCTTTTAGGCATCTAGAGTATCTGATCTCTTGATAATGACTCATGATGTTCGAATAAATTAAAATATTTATTTCCTCCATTGATTAAAATAAAATATTTTAATAATTCTTTAAATATAGATCATTTTCTGCATTGGTGGAACCCCTGGTAAAAAATACATTGGGAGGGGTGTTATTATTCTTCATCGAGCTCATAGCAAGTTCTTCTTATTTCTTATCTGCCTCATTGCTAACACCTTGCTTCCATTATTTTCTCACCAAGCTATTGATTTTGTTCTTTTATTTCTATATGGTTGGCCACCTCTTTACATTAAATTATCAAGCAACTCGGCATCAAACCTAATAACCACCTTTGAAAATATGTTGACCAAGCTAATCAGTTTTATTTATATTTATATTAGCTTAACAATTTGCTTTGGTCCACCGACATATTGATCTCTCCACCGAGTTCCTCGAGAGCACCTTATCCCCAACACCTTAAACTTTTCCTGAAACTCTTCATTGAATGGATCTATGGGTGCCTTTATAGTAACCGAGCTACGTGGTGTTAGTGCTCGATTTTTTTTGCCCCATTTGCCATTATTTTCCTCTGATATGCATGTTCTGAAACATTTCATCTCTTGATGTGGGTTTTTTGAAATTTTCTACCTCCACTTGAAATGCCTCAAATTGTTTGTAGAATCCATTGTCATGTCCCTCCTTGAAAAGTCTCTGAGCTTGCCCTGTTTTTGCCCTAATTTCTTCAAAATATGCAGGCTTTGTCATTTTTCCTATTTTTCCTTGACCATGGAAGCTCAAGAATGGTTAATCTATATTTTTATGCCTTTGAAAATCCAAAATCCATGGTCGAAGGGATGCTCGGAACCATGATTCACTTGTTTTTGTTTTAAAAAAATTCATCCTTAGCGAAAAATCGGGTTCTGGGCGTGAATGGTGATTTTCTGTATTTTGATGGTCTGACGGGTGTCTTTTTCCTGTCAAAGTTATTCCTTAGCATTCGGTGGTCACGTGGCTTCTTTTGGTTGGTCAGGGGATGATGGGAAAATTCTTTAACTTATCACTTTTTTCTTTTTTGGCAAAAAGACAAATTTGGTCCCGTGGCTCCACTCATTTCTGATTGGTTCTTTTGGTGCTTACGTGGCTTCTTCTAATTGGATGGGGCATGGTGGGTATTTTTTTGAACTTGTTCCTTTTGGATACCTTGAAATAGGTTTGAACTCGCCCCACGGCCCCGCCAGGTGATTTGATTAAAGGAAATTTTACATGGCAGGAAAAAAAGTCTTACTTTGACCCCATAGGAAGACACGTGGCAAAGCCAATGGCGAAGATGCGAGCCTTCAAAGGTAAGTTGAATTTTTTTCCCTTTGGAAAAATGGGATGAAATTCTAAAATGGAAGCGCACTTCACGAAATCATTTTGAAACCTTAAGGTTTTTGAAGTTACGCCATGATTTACACATGGCGAGCCCGCGCTCTTTCAAAGTCTCAAATTTTGGGACGTATCTCAGATGTGCCATTGTGATGCATGGCGCTTTTTAAAACTTAGAAGGGTCAGGGGAAGCAAACCATCGGGAAAACTTAGAATTTTTTTCCTTTTATGCTCAAAAGGGTTAAACTACCAAAACTAGCCCGCAAGCTCGATAGAGGAAAGGTCAATGCTTGCTCTAGTCAACGGCGGAGGTGTGGACTCTCGGGGGAAATTTGGAAAAAAATCCTTTTGGGAGAAAAGAGTTAAAAGTGAAAAAGGAAGCACAGTTCCACTAGGACCCACATTGGGACATGTGTCAAACCTATTTTTCAAGGGTAGAGCTATGGGGAAAACCCGGAACATTTTCCCTTTTCCAAAAATGAGGTGAAATAGCAGAATTTGGCCGTGGTTCTATTGGGACCCAACTTAGGATACGTGTCAATCTCATTTCTCAAGGGTGGAGGTGCAAAATAAAATGTGGAAGTTTTCCATTTCTTAAAAAGTTTGTAAAAGATCAAAGGAAGTGCCCAGGCCCGTTTTAAATTGAATCTTACACGTGAACGACCACAATTCAAAGTAAAGATCAATGGCATTAGAGAGTCTCGAACTCGATTTTCCGCCCATTTTACTAAAACATGCCTAGAAGTCTGAGTCTTCATGATTTATTAGTATTTCCTACATGCCAAATAGAGGGGAGAGTTAATTTTGATATCTGAGTTTGGTGGTGAAAATATGGAGATGTCTTTTCCCATTAAAATGGTCTGACTCTTGGGCTCGATATGATTTTTCTTTTTTTTCTCTTGAGCTCACAAGGAACTAGGTTTGACAGATTAGGGGTGGAAGTTGTTGGTGAGTTAAAGAAAGAGTGATCTACTAGAAGGAGGATTTGAATGTCGGAGATATTCGAAGAAATTTGTCCCCTGAGCACCTGGCGACTTATTGCAAATTTGATTCTTGAAATTGTGACCGTGAACATGGTGAGCACTGGTAGCACTCAATGTTAGGATTTTTGGGGCGAAAGGGGCTCTATTGTAAATGCTATAAATGGCACAAATTTTTCGTGCAAATGGTTGGGGTGTTAGAGGTTAAAGAAATTCCCAAGAGGAAAATTGTACAAATCATGTCGTTTGAGAAGCCATCCGAGAAGCTTTGTATATCTCTTTGTATTAATTTTGATTGCGTAAAGGTGGTTACAAGTGTAAAAGCATTGAAAAGCTCTGAGATTGTTCTAGAAACTTTCCCCTACTGATAAATTTAATCAAAATTGAGTTATCATGTGTTGATCTTGAGAAAAATGTGTTTGTTTCATTTCTGAATGTTTGTAAATAGTTTTTCTTGTTCTTATTGCAATATTACATCAAAATATGTCTTAATCACATAGGTCTCAATCCTTGTGATAGTTTAGTGGCATCTGCAATCTCATTTCTCAGAAGATCTTTCATCTGGGAGTGAAATAAATGATTTAAAATCACTTTTCTTTCATTTGTTGATAGAGATTGTTTGTAAGCCTCTAGGTGTACCTTAGGCGTGATTGATCTTATATTTTGATGTTTTATTAGGTCTTCTAACTCGATCCTTTGTGTTAAAATCTCATATATTGTGTGGAAAAGTGCTAATTTGGGCGTCCATTGAAGTACATATTCTGGTTAAAGGAATTATTGGTACCCAAATTTAATCTCCTTCAAAGATTGAGCAGCATCATGGATTTGACAGGACACTCAGAGGTAAATAGATAATCATGTATGTCATTTTGTAGCCAGGGAAGCAATCTATTTGACTCTTTAGCACTTAGGTTTTGATAGGAGTGGGTAGCACCTTAAAAGGATGTGATTTGATCCTAACTATTTTAGGTTGTGCCTTTCAACCAAGGTAAGAGAACCTATTTTTTAACCTTTGTTATTGAAGAATAATGATAAATCCTTCTTTTGCATAAATTTTATAGAGAAGACCTTGGGAAAATATGATCAACACACCAAATCTGACTCTCACGAGTTGTCACTTCCAGATCATGGAGATATTTTCACAAGAAGGAAAAGGTTACTAAAGAAATTTAGGACCGTGATTGCTTCTGTATGTTTTGGTGAGGGGGATTATGCATTGTCATACACACATGAAAAACATGGGTAGTACAAGTAGAATTTTTGGTTTTTGAATAAATTTTTTGTGGGAGGTGGGGTGGGATGAACTTGATTCACTAGATCCTTGAATAATATTACAAAATGGAAGGTTAAACCAATAGAATGCCACCAAATAGCTAAATTTTTCTTTAACTAGAATATGTGCTTCAATGAAGGCCCAGATTAGCACTTTTTCACACAATATTTGAGATTGTATCACAAAGGATCAAGTTATAAAATTCAACAAAGCATCAAGATTTGAGCCAAATCATGCCTAAGGTACACCCAAAGGCTTACAAAAATCTCCGTCAAATAGATCAAGGAAAAGTGATTTTAAATCATTTATTTCACTCCCAGATGAAGGATCCTCCAAGAGATGAAATTGTAGATGCCACTAAACTATCACAAGGATTGAGACCTATGTGATTGAATCAGATTTTAATACAAGATTACAACAGAAACAAGAAAAACTACTCGTATACATTCAGAAATAAAAAAACACATTTTGCTCAAGACAACACAGAATAACTCAAATTTGATTAAATCTATCAGTAGGGGAAAGTTTCTAGAACAGTCTCAGAGCTTGTCAATGGCTATACACTTGTAACCACCTTGACATGATCAGATTTAATACAAAAGATATATACAAGCTTCTCAAATGGCTTCTCAAAAATGATGGGCTCTATCAAGATTTTTTCTATTAGAAAATTCAGTCTCGACCCCTAACACTCCAACCATTTGCACAAAAATTTGTGCCATTTATAAAATTTACAATAGAGCCCCTTTTCCCCCCAAAAATCTAGACCTTGAGTGCTACCAGTGCTTGCCATGATCATGATCGCGATTCCCAGAATCAGATCTGTAAAAATTGCCAAGTGCTCGAGGGGGAAGATCTCATCGAATATCTCCTGCATTCAACTCCTTCCTCTGGTAGATCACTCTTTCTTCAATTTTCCAACCACTTCCACCCCTAATCTATCAAATCTGGCTCCTTGCATGCTCGGGAGAAGAAAAATGGAAAATCTGATTGAGCACGATAGTCAAACCATTTTAATGGCAAAATATGTCTTCCAGATCTTCCCACCAAACTCAAGATATCAACATTAACTCCCTCTCTGTTTGGTATGTAGGAAATACCAAGAAATCATGAAGACTCACACTTCTAGGCGTGTTTTAGTAAAAATGGGGGAAAATCAGATTCAGACTCTTAGCTATCGTTGATCTTTACTTTGAATTTGGGTCGTCCACATGGAAGATCCAAACTTAAAAATAGACCCAGGGGTTTATTTTGACTTTTTACAACTTTTGGAAAAATGGAAAATTTTAACTCTTCCTTTTCTACTTCCTTTCTTACTTTTAACTCTTTTTCCCATAAAGGAAAATTTTCCAAATTTCCCTCGAAGGCCCACACCTCATTTGTTGATGGAGCAAGCTTTGATCTTTCTTCCATCAGGCTTACAGGACATTTTTGATATCTTAACCATTTTTGATATCTTTGATGGTTCACTACCCCGCTCCTTTTGACTTATCAAACTTCCATGTGTCACTATGTTGCAGCTTGAGATGGTCCCCAAAAATTGAGACCTTGAATGAGTGTGGGCTCGCCACGTGTCCTGGCTATGAAAAATTTGTTTTAAGGCTCGAAGCTTAGTGGAAGGAACCAAGTGTCATGCTTTGGGGCAGTCTCCTTTGGTCATTGAAAAGTCCAAGAAAAATGCAAAGTGAGCAGAGGCCTCCAAGTGTCCTCTTGACGCTTCTTTAAAAGACTCTGAGTGAGCACGGGCTGGCCACATGTCCCTATTCTCCGCCAAACTAATTTAACTGCATAAAATTTATCTAAGTCCAAGAAAAGTAGCAGAAACCTCCACGTGTCCTCCCGTTGCTACTCCAAGGCCAAACTAAAAAATATATCTTCAAATGAGCGTCGTTCCTCAACATGGACACATTTTAAGTTGAGGTAATTCATAGAAATTTTTAAGAATCTAGTCGAGCTGCGTCCAACCAAAAGGTGCCATGTCCCCCGCCGATGCAAGGATGCAAATTTGACCGGAGAAACACCTGTCAAACCGTAAAATACAGAAAAATGATCATTTGAGCCCAAAAATGAAAATTTCTCCAAGGAAAGAATTTAGAAATGTTACAAGGCTCAAATACATCCATCAGAGACACATCCATTCATTTTTCTTCAAGTATTTAGGGAAGAAATGAAATGGAAGACAAATCCAGACCATGGAGAATGGAAAATATGGGAGAACCCAAGTTTTTAGATGAATAGAGAACATGAGACCCAAATTACAGACCTTTTCAAAAGAACGAGGAAGCAAACAACAAACCATGGACCCATAAGTGATCTATGACCCAGGAATAAATTAAAAATGGAAACAAAGATTAACCAGACACAACATTGGGAAAAGAAAGCGTGACAGAGGTCAGTAAATTGATATATTTTCCAAGGAAAAATGTGGTGAGACTATTTTGAGCACTAACAACATCATTTTATCTATTCTCAAGCATTTTGTTATCTAGCCTTTCCATTTTGTAAGAGTTCCTAGAGATTTGGAAAATCAAATTTATTTTTCCTCACCTCCCACCAAAACTTATTTAAAAACAACTAATCCTACCCATACTACCCCTATTTTTCATGTGTTTATACAAACACATAAATTTTATGACCAAAACATATAGAAAAAATCAGGATTCCAAATGTCTTTAGTAACCTGAACCTTGCCTAGAGAATATCTCCACTATCTAGAGTGACAACTTTTCAGAGTTAGATTTTGTTGAATTGATCATATTTTATTCAAGGTCTCCTTAACAACTTCATTATGAAGGACATCTCCATATCCTCCATAAACAACAGGCTACAAAAAGGGTTCTCTTACCTTGGTTGAAAGGAACGAACTAAAATAGTGAGGATAGATCAAATCCTCTTGAGGGTGCTATCCATTTCTCCACATTTCAAGTGACAGAGGGCGCTAGATCTAATCCCCGGCTACAAAATGACTCACCATGATATATCTGTCTCTAAGATTCCTGCCAAAACTTTTGATGCTACTTATACTTTGATGGAGAATCATTTTGGGTACTAACACCTTATCGACACCGCTTTCCAAGGACTTATTTGAGTTGTTGAGACTATTTGTTGATTCACTGCTAGTTTATATCTATTTAGCCCATCAACAACACCTTACTGGCACTATTTTCACGGACATAGTGGTTACAATTCATGTTCAAACCTTAGTAAAACACTTCTTATATACTCCAAGTGTTGTGTGTAATTCTTTTAGTTCCTACACCGAGTGCACTAGCTTTTATTGACAAATCTGGGTAAAGAAAAGTCAGAGTCTTTCCATTTCCAGTTTCTAGTGTTGAAAACATTTGATAGGTCATGTTTAGTGCATCTGCACAACTAAGGTGGAAATCCTTAGTGGCAAATCCTTGTTGATTTGATTCTTAATGAATACCGGTGTCTTAACCTCTATCAAGTGATATTTGTTACTAACCATTGCAAAGATGGAAGCAAGACTATATTTCTTTGCTAGGGACCCTACTAGGACATTATTTCTAGAGCTAGGAAAAGAAAAATTAGAAGGAATAAAATACTAGAGAGTTGTGGGGGATCAGCAGACAAGAAGAGGGATCTCCATTGATGAAAGTGATCAGCCTATCATTGAAGACTACTATTCAAGTGATTTTAAATCAGGTAGCCTCTTTGTGGAATTAAATTCTCTAACTGGAGAGGGGCCTTCATTTGATTTTGAGAAGTTTTCTTCTCATTTTGCCCTGTCTTTTCAGAAGTTGATAGGGATTTCCAAGAAACAAGGCCTATAGGGGATATCCACTTTGAAAATTATACCCCTATTTTTCAGAGACCCTCGCCCCTTATCAATTTGACACCCTCCAGATCACCTCATCAAAAAAACATGGCCCTACCCGCACCTAGACCTCCATTTGTTGTAAATACCTTTGGACCTATTTATTTTGTAGGAATGGCTAGTTATCCAAATGTAGTTCCTCAAGATGTAAGAAACAAACTACCAAAGTTCCAAGGAAACAATGCTATAACTAGTGATCAACATCCAATCATTTTATCAATATGATGGAAGACTTTGAGATTGAACATGAATATGTATATATCAAGTTGTTTATCCATACTCGGAAGAGGATGCAAGGGAAGGGTATAAAGCTTTGCCGAGATAACTCTATTGATTCTTGACCGAGATGAGCAATGCATTTAAATTTTAGTATACTTGATAGAACTGTCCCTAGGTTTCTTTTGACAGAATTTGAAAACATAAAAAGGTATCCTAATGAGTCAAGACATGATTTCAATAGAAGGTTTAACAAGACCTTGAGGAGATTGCTTGTTAGGATAAGGCCATGTGATGAATCATGTTTAATCAAATATTCGAGATGCATTTGATAAAAAAATTCTTACTACTTAAGGGAAAAAAATCCTGCTAATTTGAGAGAGGCCTTCACCATGGCTTTGCAAATAGAGAACAACATCAAGGCAATTGAAAGCCTCCAAAAAGGAGGGTGTAAAATTAATCAACCCGGAAAATCCTCAAACAAGTAAGGTTCCAGATTTTGAGGAAGTTGTGAAAAATTTGGCAAGGGTTGTCAAGGATATATCATAAAAACTAGCCTAGGTAGAGAAGGGGATTAGGCACAGTTCACAAGGTCAACACAAGTAGCAAGGCCAATACAGGTTCACAAATCACCAAAGACCTGATGATAGAGGTAAGGGACCTATTGGATTTGGAAATAGGCAGCCCCAAGGTAGGGAAAACAGAATGGTGCCTGATCCTTTGGTTGTCAGAGTTGATGTTGTGGAGGAGACATATGTCATTGATTGGTGTAACAGATGTTTCATGCCCCATGCTCCATGCGAGGTAGACCAGAAAGAAGTTGAGGAAGTAGCAAATGATGAAATTGATGATGATGCCTGCATGATGGAGATCCCTACAAGTTTGCCAAGGGAAGCAACTTCAACTGAGGTAATAAGTGCTAGAACTATTGGGATTGCATCCACCGGGTACCTCCTCTTCCTCCCTCTCATACTTTAGAAGTAGACACTATACAAGCTTTTGAATTTCCCACTAATGATTTTGAATACTTGAGGGCATTAATGATTGAAAAGTATGATGGAGGAGTTCCTTCAGAAGAAGATAGACAATTATTAATGAATTTTGTAGTTACCCAAGAAAAGGAGCACAATACCAGATGTAAAGCTACCAAGGGGCCACAATCCAAGTCAAAATTGCCATTGCTTACTAAGGAAACCCCAAGAAAAATGCATCCGCAAAGATCTTGTTTCCCAAGAAAACTTGTGTTCCTCCCCATGCCCAAACTAAAAAGAATCCTATTCCATCTGATTTATTTTCCAATCTTTCTCTTAGTGCTGCTTTACCCAAATTTGTTCCATATGACATTTCCCAAGTTTTGAGTCAAATCAAAATTCCTGTCCCAATTGTTGAGCTGCTTAGGATCCCTGAGCACAAGAAGAGGGCTTTTGAATGTTTAGGGTTCAAAGAGGAAGAGATCATACAAGGAAGAGATGTAAACAAGGTTGAGATTCCCCTTACGTTTGTAGAGTTGGAAAAGCCACAAGTGTTAGAAGGGATGGGGGAACCACCAGAGGTTTATTTAGGAACTTCTTTGGTTAAATCCCAGCTAAATGTGGATCCATTCTTCACTACCCTGGTTATCAAAGACAAGTTGTTACATAACTGTATGTTTGATTCTAGAGCCTCATGTAATGTCATGCCTCTTGAAGTTATGAATGAGTTGGGTATAAAAGTAATAGTAGCATATGGGAAGTGCACTATCATGGACTCCAGAGAGGTGTTAGTGGTGGGATGTGTCAAAGATCTAGATGTGCAACTTGCATCTTATCCTAGAAGGAACTTAAAAATCGATGTAGTGATTGTTGACTGCCCTGCCAAGTGGGGGATGTTGTTGTCAAGAAAGTGGGTAGCAAGTGTTGGTGGTAGTGTGCAAATGGACATGTCTTATGCCACTATCCCCATTGAAGGAAACTTGGTGAAATTATATGGAGAGAATAAGATGATGTACTTGATTGAAGACCCAAGCAATGCATCTTATGAAGTTTTGCAAGTAGATGTTGATCTTAACAACTTTGTGAGTTTTGTGGATTTTAGGAAGTATGAAAATGTTGAAAACAGAGCTCCTAAGTATGTTGTTTTCTCTGGGAATTTGGTCTATGATTTAGCCTTGAAAAATGTTAAGAATTTGACCTAAACACAATGGAGGAGCTTCAGAGAACATGGATGGTTTACAAAATGAACAAAGAAGAAAAAGAGGTATATTTCCAGTTGATGAAAACATATCGAACCTTTTGGCATGGTCATATCCAGGATGGTAGGCACTTGAAGAATTTCCTTGATTGTTTTCTTTGAATCAAGGTGGGCATCATTTGTACAAAGTGTATAGTTTGTTGGTCTCATTTCATGTCTTTTATGTTTTTGCTCATTCTCGGTCCCCCGTGACTTGTTTTCTACTAGTTTCTCTGTTCGTTTTGGAAGATGGATTTGTTTCTTTACTCTATAATCTGAATCCTTTGCCCAATGGATATTTACCTTTGTTCTTGTGGCACTCACAGGGAGTGTCCATCCCCGAGTCGAAGCCGATGTTGGTGCTTATATTTGTTTCGCCACATTTGCCATTATTTTCCTCTAATCTACGTGTTCTGAAACATTTTGTCTCTTGATGTGGGTGTTCTGAAATTGTATACCTCCACTTGAAATTCCTCGAATTGTTTTGCGAGAATCCATTGTTATGTCCCTCGTTGAAAAGTCTCTGAGCTTTCCCTATTTTTCCCTAATTTCTTCAAAATCCACGGCTTTGCCATTTTTCCTATTTTCCCCAACCATGGAAGCCCAAGAATGGTTAACCTATATTTTTATGCCTTTGAAAATCAAAAATCCATGGTCTAAGGGATGCTCGGAACCATGATTCACTTGTTTTTGTTTTAAAAAAATTCATCCTTAGTGAAAAACGAGGTTCTATGCGTGAATGGTGGTTTTCTTTATTTTGACGGTCTAACGGGTGTCTTTTTCCCATCAAATTTATTCCTCAAAGCATTCATCGGTCACATTACTTCTTTTGGTTGGTCGTGGATGTCAAGAAAATGCTTTAACTTATCACTTTTTGCTTTTTGGGAAAAAAGCAATTTTTTTCCCATGGCTCCTCTCATTTCTGATTAGTTCTTTTGGTGCTTACGTGGCTTCTTCTAATTGGATGGGGTGTGGCAGGTTTGTTTTTGAACTTGTTCCTTTTGGCTACTTCGGAAAAAGGTTTGAACTCACCCCATGGCCCCGCCTGTGCTCGATTAAAGGAAATTTTAAGTGACAGGGAAAAAGTCTTACTTTGACCCCGTAGGAGGACACGTGGCAAAGCTCATGGTGGATATGTGGGCCTTTGGAGATAAGTTGAATTTTTTCTCATTTGGAAAAATGGAATAAAATTCTAAAATGGAAGCATGCCCTCCAAAAATCATTTTGAAACCTTAAGGTTTTTGAGGTTGCGCCATAACGACACGTGGCGAGCCCGCGCTCTTTCAAAGTCTCAAATTTTGGGAACCATCTCAGGATGCGCCATTGTGACACATGATAGTTTGAAAATTCAGAAGGGGTGGGGAAGCGGACCATTGGGGAAACTTAGAATTTTTGCCTTTTATGCTCAAAAGGGTTAAAATACCAAAAATGGCTTCGCAAGCTCGATAGAGGAAAGGTCAATGCTTGCTCCAGTCAATGGCGGAGGTGCAAACTCTCGAGGGAAATTTGGAAAATTTTCCTTTTGGGAGAAAAGAGTTAAAAGTGAAAAAGGAAGCGTGGTTCCATTAGGACCCACATTGGGACTTGTGTCGTGCCTATTTTTAAGGGCGGAGCTATGGGGAAAACATGGAAAATTTTCCTATTCCAAAAATGAGATGAAATAGCATAATTTGGTCGTAGTTCCATTGGGACCCACCTTAGGACACATGTCAGGATCATTTCTCAAGGGCGGAGGTGTGGAACAAAATGTGGAATTTTTCCATTTCTTCAAAAGTTTGTAAAAGGTCAAAGGAAACGCCTAGGCCCATTTTAAATTGAATCTTCCATGTGGATGGCCCAAATTCAAAGGAAAGATCAACAACAACTGAGAGTCTGAATCTAATTTTCCCCCTTTATTGAAACACGCCTGGAAGTGTGAGTCTTCATGATTTCTTGGTATTTCCTACATGCCAAACAGAGGGAGAGTTAATGTTGATATCTAAGTTTGGTGGGGAAAATATGGAGACGTCTTTCACCATTAAAATGGTTTGACTCTCGGGCTCGATATGATTTTCCATTTTCTTCTCCCAAGCATGCAAGGAACCATATTTGATAGATTAGGGGTGGAAGTGGTTGACGAGTTGAAGAAAGAGTGATCTACCAGAAGGAGGAATTGAATGTGGGAGATATTTGAAGAGATTTTCCCCCTGAGCACTTGGTGAATTTTTGCATATCTGATTCTAGAAATCATGATGGTGATCATGGAGAGCACTGGTAGCACTCAATGTCAGGATTTTTTTGGGGAAAAGGGCTCTTGTTGTAAATTTTATAAATGATGCACATTTTTTGTGTAAATGGTTAGGGTGTTAAAGGTCGAAGAAAATTCCCAAGAGGAAAATTTGACAAAGCCTATCTTTTGAGAAGCCGTCTAATAAGCATGTATATATATTTTGTATTAAGTTTGATCATGTCAAGGTGGTTGTAAGTGTATACTAATTGAAAAGCTCTGATATTGTTCTATAAAATTTCCCTTGCTGATAAATTTAATCAAACTCGAGTTATTCTGTGTTGATCTTTAGAAAAATGTCTTTGTTTCATTTCTGAATGTCTGCAAATATTTTTTCTTGATCTTATTGCAATATTGTATCAAAATATATCTTAATCACACAAGTTTTAATCCTTGTGACAATTTAGTGCAACTGCAATCTCATTTCTCGAAGGGCTTTCCATCTAGGAGTGAAACAAATGATTTAGAATCACTTTTCTTTCATTTGTTGATAAGAGATTGTTTGTAAGCTTCCACGGGCATTCCTCTAGCATGATTGATCTTAGATTTTGATGTTTTATTGGGTCTTCTAACTCAAACTTTCATGTTAAAATCTCATAGATTGTGTGAAAAAATGATAATCTGGGCCTCTATTGAAGTACATATTTTGGTTAAAGGAACATTTTAGCTATTCTGAAGCATTATGTTATCTATACTTTCTATTTTGTAAGAGTTCTCAGAGATTTGGAAAATCAAGTTTATTCTACCTCACCTCCCACCAAAAATTATTTAAAAACAACTAATCCTACCCATATTACCCATGTTTGTCACGTGTGTATACAAATACATAAATTTTATTACCAAAACATATAGAAACAATTAGGATTCCAAATGTCTTTAGTATCCTGAACATTGCCTAGAGAATATCTCCACTATCTAGAGTGATAACTCGTGAGAGTTAGATTTTTTTGCATTGATTATATTTTTTTCAAGGTCTCTTCAAAACTTCATTAGGAAGGACATCTCCATCTCCTTCATAAACAATGGGCTACAAAAGGGTTGTCTTACCTTGGTTGAAAGGCACAACCTAAAATAGTGAGGATACATCAAATCCTCTTAAGGGTGTTATCCATTTCTCCACATCTAAGTGACAGAGGGCTAGTTAGATCCCATCCTCGGCTATAAAATAAATCACCATGATCTATCTGTCTCTAAGATTCCTGCCAAAACTTTTGATTCTTCTCAAACTTTAAGGGAGAATCAATTTGGGTACTAACATGTGGAATGTGCACCGAGTTACTTAGTCCGGCTCCTCCCTTTGTCCTGCAGTGGTGGTCAATTAAATCTTCATGGAACCCCATATTGACTTAGTCCACTCTACGTCTCACCGAGTTAAATGGAAAGCATCCCAACAAGTCGCCACTTCTAACTCCGAGCTCTAACCGTCTCCGTAACCTTCGACTCCCGAAAACCTTAAACTATGAATTTCAGATTTTAAGAGTTTCTAGCTTTAGAAAAATTCAAATCACTTGACATTTTTGATCCAAAATCAAAAAAAATGAGATAACTCAAAACATGACTCTAAAGGTAATAATGAAAAACAATGCAATTCAGCCTAAATAATATCAAGCTCTTGCAGGCGAAGCATTCGTTGGTTTTAAGATGGACAAGATCCTCTAAATGGTGAGCCACTACTACTCTGAGCTTGTTTCAAATTCCTAATCGAGCTATGCATTATACTACAACTGTAAATTTTAGTGAGGTAGGCATAAGGCTCATCGTGATCTCCCATCACTAGGTACTAACTTAGGTTCACAGAGCAACCCACGTAGCCGGTGAATAGCTTTCTACCTTTGCTTAATCTTCAAGGTGTTCTCTTAAACATCTTATTCAGCTCCCTATGTTGAGATGTTTAATGCTTGAGCCTTGTTTACGATCATCTTTCCTCCTATCTCACACATCACAATGTCGAGCTATTGGCTTCTCGACTCCCATAGCTCAATTCTATGATGTATGATCCTAATCTCAAACACCAAACATGAGATCATTATTAACATTTTATCACACCATTAAGCCACTAACTAGGCTTCCATTAAAGATTGGCTCAAAGACCCAAGCTTATGATATGATTCACGTATCACTAGAAGCTCTTGAAAATGACATGAATTCAATCTTATCTTTACATTGTGCCACGTCCTATGAGATCGACTTGAATCATCACCTCGCGATTCTTTTCATTTATCTAAACACCTCTGTAATTTCACGCCTTTGTAATTTAATCCTTTATGTAAAATGATCCTCCCATAATCCCTAGCTTATGGGTCACTTCGAGCTTGACATGCCAAAATTGACTATTATTTCTCTTTCTTGCAAGCTTGACTTATGTGAGTCCTCCTTCAAGTATTAATTCCTAGATTTTGTCGACATTCCACCAATCTTATCCCCCTACGTAATGCATGATTTAGGATTTGTTGAGTTCAAAATTTTCCTCGTTACCATGGAATGGGCATGTGCCAGTTACCGGTCTCAACCATGATGAGCTGACTCACTATTCTTCCATGTGAGCTCTTACAACAATCTCAAAGAATCCTAAAACCTCTCTCATGCTCACGTCTTGTTTTTACCATGGTACATGAGAGCTTGCCAAAGCTTGTTTACAGAACTTTCCTTTTTTCCAGGATTGACATCCACCCATTGAGTTTTCCACCAACTTCATCTTTGATCTATTCACAAGTTTACTTGTCTCGACCGACCAAATGAGTGATGAGCCCCCTATTTTGCTGAGTACACTGGCATTGGTTTTCAGCTCACTACCATTCCAATGACTCATCGAGCTACCTTCTGAGCTCCCGAGATCACCATACCCCTACAAAATCATGAATTCACTAATGCATTCAAGATCTGAAATGGCCCTTGAGTTTGATCTCACCAACTCACATTCAAATGGCTCACTTGTGAAACCGATCCACCAAACTCCCTGATCCTAGCCATCCTAGTTCACCGAGCCCCTTCCAAGCTTACCTGATCTAACACAACAACTTGGACTTTGTTCCACTATTCCTTTTGACCATGCATTTATCTTTCATACACCACATTTGATCCTCCTTTTCTTCATAGACTTGGCTGACCTGCAGCATGATAAAGCTTCAACCACATCCTGCGCTCTCCTCCTTTGTCTTCGTTGAACGATGATTTTTTCATGAGTTATCCATGAGCTCGGTCGGTAATGTTGTGTTGAATTTTTCCACTTCTGAGCCTAATGAATCCGATGTGATCTAAGTCTAATTTGAGCTTCCTTTTATCATTATGCACAACAAAACATCAAATCGAGCACCTTTACATCGTGTTGCCCTATTGGTATGTTTTCACGGATCGCTTCTAATCAACCATGAGTGGGCTGTGTTAACTCAGCCTTTCATTTCATAAGGATCACCAAGCTCCTTCAACGAGCAAGCTCGTGCACTCCATGTTGTGATCGATGAAATTCCCAAGTTCCATCCTAAAGTTGAACTTGACGGATCCCTCGAGATTTCCCATATTCAACCGAGTTGTGCATTCCTTCCTAATAGCTTCCAACCCACTCACTGGTATGTTGATAAAACCCAAATGACCAAGCATTTCCTACTATGCCAATTGATGAGTTTGAAACCTTACAACCTGAATTTCCTACGTACAACTCATGACTCAGTTTCAACAAACTTGACCCTCCCTCATTTAACGACTCGACTAAGCCCCTTCTAATGTTTGGCTCAAATCGACCCATCGAGTTGGGCTCTAACCTTGAGCTACTATGGTCTTCAAGTTATGCCCCATCTTATGGTAATAAAGTTTTTCCCCTTAGAAATAAAGGTCTGAAAATCCAAACTAAGCTAAGACCTCGACTCTCCTGAGCTTTGTTCCGAGATGACCATAGACCAAGTTCCCCATTTAGCTTAGCACCAAGTTGGCACTAGGCTACGCATCAAGCTGGCACCGAGTACCCTATCTGAGACGGCAACTGAGTTGATCTTGTTTAAAGCTAGGAGAGCTCACTTATCCATTTATTAATTATTTAAATAATTTTATCTCTGTGATGACTAGAAATGGGCCCCTGGGACCAATGTCGTAATTTATCGTAATAGGACCTCGGTTTGTCCAATTTTTCCATGTGTTCAAAATTGGATAACATTTTTTCGACCTCTCGGGGATGATTTCCTACTAAGCATGATTCCAATAGCCTTAAGTCATCCATTGGGCATGGAGTCATAACTAAATCTGAGACTTGATGCTAAACCATGAAACTCTTGACCTCCAAATAATTGAACATTGTTGCATCCTACATCCCAAACTTGAATGATTGCTACACAATTAAGGGGGATAAATGAAATTTCATTGGCTTATAATGTTGCATGTGTAAAACACACTAAATCAGGTAATGGTCTGGCTTACAAAATACATTGCGGGCCTTGAACGAAACATCTATTGAATTGGAACATTATGGAACTCTGTGGAATACTGATCCTTTCCTCCCTCTTGTGAAAATTCCACCTTCGACACATTGTGCAAGAGAAATGACAAAACACAACACAAACTAAAACTGAAAACCATACATAATTCAAATGAAACATGCAGAGTGTCAAATGCACTTATTTTTCTGAAAGAAAACCTATACTACCCTACACTAACTAGAAGCACATGTGAGCTAAACAAATCCAGGAACTAGTTGTGCAAAATAGCTTCCTATCCTTATAATAGGCAGCCATAAAGATAATGTGATAATGGACATGGATGAGAATAAGAGTGAAAAACTGAAACAGGCCCAATTCTCCATTTGGTCCATCGAGACATCAACTGGAAAGAGAAAATTCCTCTTTTAGTTGCTTTGTATTTGTTTTGTAGAGGACATAACAACTATTCCTTAGGACTGTGAAATTCATCCTCACATTTCAAGTGAATGTGACTGGTTACTGATTCTCTTCTAGATTTAATGAAGCAAGGTACCTGATAGGACATGGTCTAACCCATTCAATATTCCTACTTGTCTGAACTTCAATTTTAATAAGAAGTCTTTCTAAAGACATCCTTGAAAAGAATGGTTATTCACGACCTGATTTCCCTCTTGTTTCCCATTTACAAACAAACGATCTTCCATCTATGAATGAATGGTATTGTAATTGATGTCATCCTCATTTATTTTTCCTTATTTGATAACAAGAATTTCCTCCATGACATGCAACTTCCTTGGATCCTTTGCATCCTCAAATGAGGTTACTTGAAAATCACTAATTTTTTTCAAGATACTTCCATATACGAGTTCCACTTCCATTTGAAAAAAAAATTGTTCTGCATTTTTAACTTTCTCATCCCACATGAAACCCGCAAATTTAGACTCATTTACTTGTTTTTTCTAAGGACTATTAAGGAAATCAGACCTCCTTGGTTTTCTTCCACAATTACTTTTTCATCGAACAAATATGAATCTATAATTGAGAGCAATAAACTCTCAATAATGTCATCTCTACCCAAAACCTCTTAATTTGACTTAGTTTATCTTGCATGCTCCTCTCTTTCTTCATTCAATAATGTTTTAGAAGATATAAATTTCCCAATTCAAATTCAAGAGGATAACTTGAAATTACAGGTGGTCCTCAGTATTTCCTTGCATAGGAATAGGAAATTTACATTGAAATCTAGCAGAAATGGGTATTTCCATAAGCTCTTCGCATCCAAATACTCCAAATCTGACAGAAAATTTTCTTCTTTGTTCTCTGATTGTGCAAAGGGGTCAAACCTCCTTATGATGTTTCCTGAATTAGCAGTTGATTCTCCATGACCTTCCTCATCTTCAAACATAAAATTTGCAAGATCAAATTCATCTAAGAAATCAGAGTTTTGAAAGAATGAGGAAGGGAAGAATTTGAAACTTCTTACATGGTATAATCTACACTTGAAACTTCTGAGTCCACCATGGAAAGAATCTTGCTATGGTCAGTTGTCACATTCAATGATGAATATTGGAAAGTTCTACAATGTTTCCATAAATGCAGAAATTTCTTGACATGCTTGACAAGTAGGATCATTGCACTCATAAAAATCACCTTGTACACTTGAGAGTCATTCTTCAACTTGCACATTCTCTTCTTCAAATAAATTTGTAATTGCCTTTGGTGATTAACAAATCCTCAAAATAGAGCCAATATGTATACTACCATTCGAATAGGTAGACTGATGGTCCTCCATCATCTTTTACTTTTTTTTCTAGTGTCCAAAACTATTTGTTCCGCTCTTGAATGTTAACCACTTGATGGAGGTTGAGTTAGTAGAATGAACTTTTTTTTAATCCAATCATGTTGCCATTTCCTTCATATTATTTCATGTTCTCCTTTTATTCTCTTTAATATTCTCCTTTTTCTCATTTCTTGATAATGCTCTTCCCAAAATGGATTTGGGACTATAAGAGGAGGGATGGGTTGGGATTGAACGATTTAGTCACTTTTGAGAAGAAGATTCATTCTTGTCTTGATGGCCTTTGTAAAAAAGAAGGAACTTTAGAAAAAGAGGAACATGGAAGATCCATGATGGGATGGAAATATCGAGAGTAAGGAATGGATTTCTTATCATGTGCGAGATAGTGAAAAGACTACAACTTGAGGTTTGGACTTAAATGACATTGAATGAGAATGGGAAGAGAACTTTGAGATGGTGGTGGTGTAGAAACAACCCATTGATAATATGAAATTGCCTCAAACTCATAGGCCTCTATTTATTCAATCCAAATTTCAAGTTGAGGAAAGATTTCAATCATAAAAGAAATTTTTTCCTACAGGTTATCAAACTTTGGCATAGGGCCAACCCACAGACATGGAATTCTAAAGCCAATTTTGAATGCCTACATGTGTCATGTGGCTCTAGATTGTACCATGCCTACCTCCAACTTCTACATCTTAAGTTGCAACTTTACATCCTCATCTGTAGGATAGCCTCCATCATCTACATGTTCTTTCCCTTGAAAAGTTATATAGTTAGGTGAAAAACCAAACAAATCACGAATTTTCTCATAGGGTTATGCATATTGTTGATTCTCATCATAAAATGGAGATGGAGGTGGATTAAAATATCTTGAAAATGGAAAGTGTTGCTACTAGTACAAGTGGAAACTCAATCAGGAAATGAAGCCATGATTCCACATGAATGAAAAATGGGATTAAAATGAAAAAAACTAGATGGAAATGGGTAAAATTAAGGTCTCAAAAACAAAGAGTGGGGGTACTTAGACAAAAGGATTCTCCAGTTGTGCTTGAGAACACCTCCTCATGCTAAAATTTCACTTAGAGAACAACAAATTAATGAAATGAAGTGAAAAAAATACACACACCTATGAAATATGTGCCTCTTGTCCTTTCACCTATTGTCCCACCAAAAAAAACTATTTCACTAAATCATTGCACTTCCCCAAATGGCTGAATGTGAAAAATTCGGTGTGATTAAGACACATGGGATCTTGGGCTTGAATTCAGGTGAACCTCCGTAGAAGGTAAGCTTCCTCTTCCTAAACTAATCACTACACTACTCCTAATGTAATTAAAAGTGGCTAACTATACCTATGCTAACATTTCAAGGGATTAGGGAGATATTTGCAAAAATAAAACCTATACTAGAAGTGGTGATGCACCAAGAAAGGGTGTTGCTAGAAAACCTTCCGGCTTTCCGATGAAGAGAGATGATCATGAGAAAGAATGAAATTCATTACAAACCCACTTTACATACAATACTTCATTCCCTAATAAGCACAATGAATTCCAAAAACTTGCAAACAAAACCTTGGTTCACAAGACATAAAAGATAATCACATTACTCATAGTTCCCACCTACAAAAGCATTAGAGAGGAAAATATAAGCAACAAATCATGAAAGGACATATAAATGATCACAAAACATATTTTCCATTACTTCAAGCACTTTCCAAGTGCATCATTACATCAAGGAAAAGGCATAGGCTGCCATTACAATTTGGGAAGAAAGGCTTGAGATCCTACAAATTCATAACATCTCATCTTATGAAGAGAGAGAGAAGCTTGAAAAGTGTCTAACCTATACAACTGATTTGACCTATTGGAACCCTTTGAAATGAGCTTCCTACATAAATTTATAAAATAAATTGTGAGAGAGAAGAAAAAATAATTCATAAATTCCTAGAATCTAGGCCGAGAATGTTGGAGACAATTCATCATTATTTTTGCCATGTTTGCTTCATTAATTACACCTCCACCTTTCGAGGCACCACTCAAGGAATGAGGAAAACCTAAAATTTTGGAAAGAAAAACCTCAAAAATTCTGCTTTTGATGGCTTCATGGCGTATATCTCTTTCTTTTGATTCCAAAGACAATAATTTTGTGGAAAACAGAATGAAACAGGAGAAATTTGTGGCTTCCTTAAGAAAAGTCCCCTTTTAGGAATCTAAGAATCTGCTCTCTTACTAATGACTCATCATGTTTGAATAAATTAAAATATTTATTTCCTCGATTGATTAAAATAAAATATTTTAATAATTCTTTAAATAAATATCATTTTCTACATTGGTGGAACCCCTGTTAAAAAATACATTGAGAGTGGTGTTATTATTCTTCATCGATCTCATAATGAGTTCTTTTATTTCTTGTCTACCACATTTCTTGACACCTCACTTCCATTATTTTCTCACCGAGCTATTGATTTGATGCTTTTATTTTCATATGGTTGGCCACCTCTTTACATTAAATTGTCAAGCAACTCGGCATCAAACCTGATAACCACCTTTGAAAATATGTTGACCAAGCTAATCGGTTGTATTTATATTTCTATTAGCTTACCAATTTACTTTGGTCCACCGACATACCGACCTCTCCACCGAGTTCCTCGAGAGCACCTTATCCCTAACACCTCCTACTTTCCCTAAAAATCTACATTGAATAGCTCGGTGGGTGCCTTCATACTAACCAAGATACATGGAATGTGACTGAGTTAGTCGATTTGGGCTCCTCCCTTTATTTGCTCGGTGGTCAATTAAATCTTCATGTAACCCCATATTGACTTAGTCCACTTATGCATGGATTCCATGTGTGACTTGAATGAGCTAACAGTTCCTTCACCCTACATCTCACCGAGTTAAATGGAAAGCATCCCAACATGTCGAATTTCTAACTTCGAGCTCCAGCGTCTACAAAACCTTCGACTCCCGAAAAACTCAAACTCTAAATTTCAAAGTTTTGGGATTCGGAAAATTCAAATCGATCGATGTTTTTGATCCCAAAAATATGAAATCTAGAAACAGTTAACTCGAAACATGATTGGAAAAGGCAATGGTGAAAAATAATGCAATTTAGCCTAAATAATCTCAAGCTCCACCTTGTGGGCGATGCATTCATCAATTTTAAGATGGAAAAGCTCCTGCAAATGGTGAGCCACTTCTACTTTGAGCTTGTTTCAAATTCCTAATTGAGCCATCCATTATACTATGACTGTGAATTTCCATGAGGTAGGCATAAGGCTCATTGTGATCTCCCATCACTAGGTACTAACTTAGCTTCACAGGTAACCCCCAGCTGGTGAGTAGCTTTCTTTCTCTACGTAATCTTCAAGGTGTTCTCTTAAACATCTTATCGAGCTCCCAATGTTGAGCTATTTTATGCTTGAGCCTTGTTTGCAAGAACTCTGCCTCCTATCTCACACATCACAATGCCCAAACTATTGGTGCTCAATCCCATAGCTCAATCCCACAATGTATGTTCCTAACCTCAAACACCAAACATGAGATCATTATTAGGATTTTCTCACATCACTAAGCCATTAACTAGGACCCCATTAAATATTGGCTCAAAGAACTGATCTTTTGATATGATTAACGTATCACTGCAAGCTCTTGAAAATGACATGACTTCAATCCTTTCTTTACCTATGCCACAACCTGACCTGAGCTTGAATTGAAACATCACCTCATGATATTTTCATTTATCTAAATGCCTCTTTAATTTCACACCTCTGTAATTTCATCCTTTCTGTAAACTGATCCTCCCATAATCCCTAGCTTATGGGCCACTTCGAGCTCGACATGCCAAACTCAACTATTATTTCTCTTTCTTGCAAGCTTGACTTATGTGAGTCCTCCTTCCAAGTATTACTTCCTATATTTTTCCGACATATCCACCAATCTTATCGCCCTTCACCATGCATGATTTAGGATTCGTTGAGTTTAACATTTTCCTCTTTACCATGGAATGGGCCTGTGCCGAGTTACCGGTCTCAACCATGGTGAGCCGACTCACTATTCTTCCATGCGAGCTCTTACAACAATCTCAAAGAATCCTAAAACCTCCCATGCTTGCAGTCTTGTTTTTACCATGGTACATGAGAGCTCGCCAGAGCTTGTTTACAAAAATTTCCTTTTTCCAGGATTGACATCCACCTAGTGATTTTTCCAAAAACTTCATCTTCGAGTTATTCATGAGTTTAGTTAGCTTAGCTGACCAAATGAGTGATGACCCCCTATTTTAATGAGTACACTAGCGTTGGTTTTCAGCTCACTACCTTTCCAAAGAATCATTGACCTACCTTCTGAGCTCTCTGAGATCACCATACCCCTATGAAATCCTAAATTTGCTATTGTCTTTGAACTTTGAAATGGCCATTGTGTTTGATCTCACCAACTCACATTCAAACAACTCACTCGTGAAACCGATCCACCAAAATCCCTGATCCTTGGCATCCTGGTTCACCAAGCTCGTTCTGAGCTTACCAGATCTAACACAAAAACTTGGCCTCTATTCCACTATGCCTTCGATGATGCATTTATCTTTCATACACCACGTTCGAGCCTCCTTTGTCTTCGCAGACCTTGCTGACCTACATCATGATAAAGCTTCAACCACGTCCTACACTCTCATCCTTTTGCTTCGCTGAATGGTGATTTTTTCATGAGTTATCTATGAGCTCGGTCGGTAATGTTATGTTGAAGTTTTCCACCGGTGATCCTAATGCATCCCCGACTTGATCGAGTCTATATTGGATCTTCCTTTCATCATTATACACACCAAAACATCAAACCGAGCACCTTTACACCGTCTAGCTCTGTTGGTATGTTTTCATGGGATCACTTCTAATCAACCATGAGTGGGTTATGTTAACTTGGCATTTCATGTCATAAGGATCACCGAGATCCTTCAATGAGCAAGCCCATGTACTCCATGTTGTGATCGATGAAATTCCCAAGTTCGGTCCTAAAGTTTAACTTTGGATTCCTTGAGATTTCCCATATTTAATCGAGTTATTCATTCCTTCGTAATAGCTTCCAACCTACTTACTGGTATGTTGATGAAACCCAAATGGCTGAGCATTTCCTACCATGCTAATTGATGAGCTTGAAACCTTACAACAAGAAATTCCTACATAGAAATCATGACTCATTTTCAACATATTTGACCCTCCTCGTTTAACGACTCGACTGAGCCCCTTCCAATGTTTGGCTTGACTCGACCCGTCGAGTTGGACTCTAACCTTGATCTACTATGGTCTTCAATTTGTGCCCCATATTATGGTAATAATGATGTGCCCCTTGGAAATAAAGGTCTGAAACTCCAAATTGAGCTAAGACCTTGACTCTCCCGAGCTTTGTTTCGACATAACCATAGATCAGGTTCCCCATTTACCTTAGCACCAAGTTGGCACTATGCTACACATCGAACTGGTACCGAGTACCCTATCATAGCTGATGCAATGATTTGATCATATTTAAAGATAGGATATCTCACTTATCCATTTATTAGTTATTTAAATAATTTTATCTCTGTGATGACAAGAAACGGGCCCCTGGGACCAATGTTGTAATTTATCGTTACAGGACCCTATCATCCAATTTTCCCTATGATCAAAATTGGATAACAGAAGGTTCACTTGATCAAGAAGTGTACAAGAAGTCTTCATTATTCGAATGTTCTTCTTTCTCAACTATATTTCCTTACCGATGGGGTTTTCTTTTCCGCCTTCCTCTTTTCTCGCTGATGGTTGTAGTTAGAATATCCCTTGTTACATTCTTGATTAACACGTATAGAGTTTCTTAATGAACCTTTCTTGTATGTATTATACCAATAATCTTTCAACTCATGTCATATTTTTCAGATAGGACATTTATTATTTTGTCACTTGTACACTTGTTGATCTTGATTCTAATTTTGGGAATTTTGATGAGATTTTCCTTTTCCTTTTCCTTTCCATTTCTGAAGAGAAGAAAGTTCCTGCTCCATTTTTTCATCTTTGTTATACATTGCTTCCTCTTGTTGCAGTGGATTCACTAACTTGTTGAAAATGATTGTATGATCTAACAAGTGTAGTGTTGTTACAAAAAATTGGTATGATGGAGGGAGTGCTCTAAGAACAATGGGAACAAGAGCTTCATTAGTGACCTCCTCTCCTAGCGCTAGAAGTGAAGCCCTCAATTCTACAACTCTTCTTAAGAAATATTCTATTTTCTCATTTTGTTTGAACTTCAATGTGTGTAATTGAATATGCAAATTTAGTATAGTATTTTTGTTCTTGGTGTCGTTACACTGCATGTGCTCAACTTATCCAATGATTCTTTTATTTTTTTAGCATCTCGAATGTGGGGTTACACATCATCAGACACTGTAAACAAAATTATTATCTTGGCATTCTGATTAGATCTATCAAACATTTTTTGTTGAGTTGTATCAGTTTTTGATCTGGTTATAGTACCATTCACAACATTCAAAATCTCTTCAAACTCAAGTTGTGTCTTGATTTTTGTCTTCCATGTTGCATAGTTATTTCCTCTTAGAAGTTGAGAATTTGAAAGAAATAACTTGGGGGTGTTAGTGCCCATTTTTTAGAATCAACTGAAAAAGGGTAAGGCTCTTATTACTCCAGGTATATGGTCTCCCAATCTATATCTCAATCGATATACCAAACCTTTTTATATATGCACCTTTTGATGAGGAAAACATATGCCCATTAAATGTACAATAAATGATCTCATCTTACTCTCCTTTTTATTAAGTTTGATTTCATTTTGTGCCTTTAGTTTTATCTGATATAAGTTAGGATGTAATTCTCCATCTTTTGTTGATTATGATTCTAATGTTTAAAATCTCTATAATTCCTAACAAAGTGTTTTGGAAATTCAGTTTTGTAATAAAGCAAGTCACAATTAGGTGAAAGAATGAAGTATGAAGCGGTCAACATGTTTTTGAAAGTATTTGTTTTAATACAACTTAGTTTCGAACTTCCAAGCTAGTTCTGGAACTCCATTACACAGTCATAAGCTTTATCACCTAGTTCTAGAACTTTTGGACTTAGTTCAAGAAATCTAGTATTTAGTTCCATAATTATACAAATTAGTTCCGGAACTCCTGTAGATAGCTCCAAAACTCTCTTGGTTAGACCTGGAATGATTTCCTTTAGTTATGGAACTCTTATAATGTTTAGGAACTGATAATAATCTATTCCAAATGGCCGGTGATTTAACAAATCAATGATCTTATCAATCAAGAGTAGATTAGAAGACTTCCAACTCTCCATACTTATAGATCTAGGATAATTATCACACAACTATACGTCTAGCCATGTTCTAGTTCAACATCTATTCTGGGCACAATTCAGTTCCATCGTATCGATGGAATTCACGACTATAAATGCACCCTGGAAAAAGTATATTAATATATACACCGATAGATAAATTATATATCGGAATATAGATATAGAACAAGAATATAGATATAGATTTATATACACAGTCCAACACATTTTTGTAATGCAGAACTCTTTATCAATAAAATATCCATTTCTATTTTGAGAGAAAATTAAGTTGTCCAATCCTGTTTTGAGGCGGAGCAAGGGCGCACTCTTCCAAGAACCAGGATCCTCATTTTTTGTTGGTATTTATATTCTTAGAGAAAATAGTTTAGATTTGTTAATTCTGTATCACTTTCAAATTCCTTATGTTAAAATATTTTTAGACTTGTCCCTATAGGTGTTCTAGATTAAGTTCTTATTTCTTTGAAATAATTTTCCAAGCATTATAAATTATGTGTTTATTTCGGTAATGTTTGTTTTGAGAAAACTATTTCATTCTGCAAAGTGTGTTATTTTAAGCAATTCCTTTTTGCAAAGCGTGTTTACTTCCAGGAAAATTTTGTTTATTTCCAGCAATTCATTTCTTTTAAGTGTGTTTAGCTCCAACATTTTTTCATAGTTTGGTTCCAATAAGGTTTTTACCCATGAAAGTCCTTAAGACATTGAAAAGATCCCCATAAAATAAAAATACCTACAATCAATTACTAAATCGCTAAGATTCTTCTTATTGCATATAGCTTTACACACACCCTGGTTTGAATATGCATCAACATAAAGTTGATTAAATAAAGGCAATAACAACACCCATCATTTTTGCACCGTTTCTCTGGACCCACTAGTTATAATTTTCTGATTAGGTGTCAACAAGAGAAACAATCATACATTTAGTAATTGAAGAAATCTTCGCTAAGCTATCACAAAATTTATGAGTAGACCAAGAGACTCCAAGGGTAGATTTCTCCCAAAAATATCTGAACATGAATTAACAACATCCTCTAGTTTAAATAAGGAAGTTGACCAAGAATTGGAGGCACCATTATCCCTTGTAAGAAAAGAAGCAAAATTGCCACCTTTAGAATTCTTGGATTAGTCACCAGAAGGAAGTGGAAATTTTAGGAGAAGGATTATTTCTCAAGATCCATTTAGGGTAATTTTTTATTCTAAATTGAGTAGTCAACCTCCTACTCCTGATTTTTCACATTCCCAAAACAAATCACAAACCACATTTATTGGGAGAAAAGTTTAGAAAATATTTCAAAAATGGCACGAGAAGCTAAAAGGGAACCTGATAGGACCTTTATTTATCCAATTCAATTAGATGATGATGATGATACACCAATGAAAAATATTTCACCTACACATTTACCCACATTTAGAGGGATGCCATCTGAAGACCCTGACCAATTTCTATTTGAGTTTAAGGTACTATGTCAGACCTATGACTACAAAATAGATAATCAGAAACTCAAGTTGTTTCCATCCACTTTGAAGGATGCAACAATGAGGTGGTTCATGGGATTAGCATCCAACTCTATTACCACTTGGGAACAAATGGAAACTTCCTTCCTAGACAAATATCAAGATTATTGTAGAGGGAGAAATATGAAGGAAGAGTTTTTCAAAATCAAGCAAGAGGAGGATGAGAATATAGAAGATTATTTGGACAGATTCCTCTTTGTAAGTAAAAGGTGTGGATTTGTACTTCAAGAAGAGTTAAGTAAAACCATTTTTCTTAAAGGTTTGGAAGATGAATCTAGGGAAGCTCTTAACTTGATAGGAGGTGGAAACATTGATCAATTAAGGATGAATGAAATTAAAGAAATTTGTAGAAGCTATTCTAGAACAAGGGGTGGACCTAGGAAGGGAAAAATAGTGAAAAGTTTGAATCCAGATATGAACAAACTAATGGATGAATTAGAAAAATTTAAAATAGAAATTTTAGTTCAATTAACCTCTACTATGGATGGATTACAAGCTAAAGAAAATGCCAAAACTGAACCATTAGCCATGTATTGTCCTAGATGCAGGAAGAAGCATGCAATAAGGGAATTTCCTTTGGATAAAATAGAAGTATGTATTATCTATGAATCTAAAGAACATGATATTCACACTTGTTCTCTTCTTCCATTCCTAAAGAATCAACTCAAACAAACCAACACATCAGAAGAAGTAAACTTTTTCTAGAGACAACCTATCCAAGGATAGTTCATGCCAAGGTCATCTCCTAATCCTTGGATGATGCTGGGTGCTCAAATACTACCACAAAGTTGGGGACAACCACCTTGGGCCCCTTAGCCAACTTGGAATCCCTAAGATTGGGCAGGACAATCTTGGTATGCTCAAGGACACCAACAACCATGGACTGGTCAAAATAACTAGTATGCTTGGTCACAACCTAGATGGATCCCTAATAACTATGCTCAAGGGAAAACATATCCTAATTAGAATCAATAAGCCATAATGGGTGCCCCATCACAAAATTCAAAAAATGAGAATGTAGTCCAAACGAAAATACCAGCACAACCAATAGAAAACCTAAGAAATAAACAAACAACTCCTGTCTACGAAACAGAACCAAAAAAATCAGTTGATCTTAACACCATGGATTGTAAGGATATTCACACTAGATCTAGAAAAATAGTTGGTAGTCCACCTGTTATCATCACTGAAATGATAGAAGAAACTAAAACCCCTAGTCTAGTTTCCCCCAAGAAAGATGAAAAAGAAAGAGATAAGGAACCATAAAGAAACTCTACTAAAAGTATGTTTCCAGAGAGGTTTAAAGAAGCTATAGAAATCAAGGAATCTGAATTGGTGCAGGAACTAAGGAGACTGAATATTGAAATACCATTGTTACAAGAAATTAAGGACATTCCAAAATTGAACAAATTAATCAAAATGTTATGTTTGAAAAGGCCTAGAAGAAAGAAACAATACCCAGACTATTAAGGTAGATGGGAAAATTTCGATTTATTAGCAGGAAAGCTCCTACTTCCCAAATATGGAGATCATGTAAGCCATGTTATTTCTATCTCTATAGGGAATAAATATATACATAACATTATGGTTGATTTAGGAGCAGCTATAAATGTAATGACAATGGACACTCTAAAAACATTGCTTATTGACATGTATACAACCTACTAACACTATATTGAAGATGGCAGACTAGTTTGTAGCAAAACCAAAGTTATTGGACATGTGGCGATTATGGTGGAGTCATGGAAATATCCAGTTGACTTCCTTATATTGTAGCCAAAAGGTAAAACATTGGGTTATCTCATTATTTTTGGCAGACCATGGTTAGCTACATTTGCTACCTTAATTAATTGTAGGTTAGGTGATATGACTATTTTAAATGGTAATAATTCTAATAAAATTTCATTATATCCCTCTACACAACCTTTTAGTGATAATCAAGAGCAATTATGGGTTGATAATCCTGATATTAATGAGAAAAATTTGTCTTTGTTGGCCATGATAACATTGCAGATCATGTACGGAAAATAAAAGATATGATTAACCCACCATTGAATGTACACCAATTGTCCTTAGAGAAGTCGAGAATGGTTTTGAAACCTATGAAATTAGTTTTGGAACCTAGGGAATTTTTTTCGGAACCATCAAAGTTAGTTCCGGAACCATCACAATTAGTTCTAGAACCATCACAATTTGTTACGGAACAACACCAAAAGTAATTCCCTACAAATGAAGATAATTTCTCTCCGGAGGAATGAGATTTTCTCTTAGGGAGAGGAATAATCTGTAACTTCAGCTTCACATATATCAGGAGATGATGAAGAATTTCTAGAAAACAATAGTGATGAGGAGTTTGACCTACAACAAGATAAGTATCATAATTCTTCTTACTGTCCTTTGTCCAACATTCTGTCTCAAGGAACTTTTGGAGATGTTGCTACATATCATATGTTGTTGCCACATGCATGTCCACTAAATACTTTAATGGAACCCTTTCAAAAAATTAGTTCATCATACACTGGAACCAAACATGTTGAGATTCAACCGGGTAAAATTTTGAATATTAATAGCTGGTTGAAGAACGATGAAGAAGCTAAACTGTTTGATGTTCTGAAAGATCATACTAAAGCTTTTTCTTGGGATTACAAAGATATGAAAGGAATCCATCGTGGTATCTGCACTCATCACATCTATACTAAAAACATTAAACCAGTTAGGCAACCTTAGAGAATGATAAATCCAACCTTAAGGGATATAGTCAAACAAGAAATTGAAAAACTATTACAAGTAGGTTTTATCTACCCTATCTCAGATAGCCAGTGGGTTTCTCCTATTTTAATTGTCCCTAAAAAGAATGAAAAAATGGAGAATTTGTGTTTGTATAGGGAAATCAACAAATCTACACCGAGAGATTATTTTCCTTACCATTCATAGATCAAGACTTAGACAACCTTTCAGGTAAACAATAATTTTACTTCTTGGATGGATTTAGTGGATATAATCAAATCAAAGTTACTACTGAAGATAAGGATAAAACAACATCTACATGTCCATGGGGTACCTTTTCCTAAAGGGTATTACCATTTAGACTATGCAATGCTCCAAAGTAACCTTTCAAAGAGTTGTATTAGCAATTTTTAGACCTAACAAATGACTGTGTAGAAGTATACATGGATGACTTTACTATGCATGGAGATACATTTGATGATGCCTTGAAAAATTTGGACAGATTATTGACAAGATGTGAGCAACACCACTTGTCTCTTAGCCATGAAAAATGTTTGATGATGGTTGATGAAGGGATTGTATTAGGACACCATATTTCAAAAAGAGGAATTTAGGTTGATCAAAACAAAATTAGAATTATTTCAGACTTACCTATTCCTCAAACCCCCACTGATATCAAGTCATTTTTAGGACATGTTGGGTACTATAGATGCTTTATCAAGGATCCAGTAAAATTGTCTGCCCCATGTTTAATTTTCTTACCAATGTTTTCGGGATGAAAAGGACCATAATCGAGAGAAACCTTTTCATATCCAATATAGAGGACCTAATTGGGATACCTTTTCATATCCAAACAAATGCCTCAAATAATTGAGCTTTTTGGAAAAATGAAGAAGGAAAATGAATGATATCTATTACCTTAGCAAAAATCTTACTCCCACTTTGAAAGAAATTACACCACCACTAAAAAGAATTTCTTGTTGTGATCTATGTAATTAATAAGTTTAGACATTACATTACAAGGTACAAAATATTTGTACATACACAATCACTCAGTAATTAAATATTTAATGAACAAACCAAAGTGGTTGGAGGTAGAATAATTAGATGGTTATTACTTTTACAAGAATTTGATATTACCATTATGGACAATCCAGGTAAATCTAATGTGGTAGCTGATTTCTTGTCAAGACTAACCACTACAGGGGAGCAAGATCTAGTCAAGGACAACTTTCCAGATGAACAATTATTTGTTATTTCAGCTGATACACCATGGTTTTCTGATATGGAAAATTATCTTGCAACAGGAAGTTTCCTCCTTCTTTCACCAAGAAATAAATAAATAAGTTAATCAAAACCAGTGCACAATTCAAATGGTTAAATGGAATGTTATTTAAGTGTGGTCCTGATTTGGTTTTACATAGGTGTGTAAGAGAAGATGAAATCTTTGACATCCTTGGGCATGTCATGATGAACCAAGTGGAGGACACTATTCAGTGAAAAGGAACAACTCACAAGATACTTGGCACTAGTTATTATTGGCCATCTTTGTATAAAGATGTGAAGAAATATATCAGTGGTGTGATCCTTGTCAAAGGATGGGACAACCAACCTTTACCAATGAAATGCCTCTGCAACCTCAAGTAGTGATTGAACCATTTGAGAGATGGGGGTTGGATTTTGTTGGTCCCTTTAGTCCTTCTTCACAAGGAAAGGAACATATTCTTGTGTGTACTGATTATGTGAAAAAGTGGGCAGAAGTGTAGGCTTTAACAAATGCCACTGAAGAAGTAGTTGTTGATTTCCTTTGGCATAGAATTATGGTAAATTTTGGAGCACCAAGGAGCATAGTTTCAGATCAGGGACCACAATTTATGTCTAATATGATCTAGGATTTCACAATGTATTATCATATCAATCATAGGAAGTCATCTCCCTATCACCCACAATCAAATGGACAAGCTGAAGTAATGAACAGAGAATTGGAAAACATCCTTACCAAAACAATTGAAGCAGGAAGAAGAGATTGGGTAAAGAGACTACCTAAAGTTATCTGGGATTACAATACAACTTGGAAAACTACAACAGGTTTTCACCATATGAGTTAGTCTATGGGAAAAATCCCTTGTTTCCTATTGAGTTTGAACTACAGACATTAAGGACAGAAGTTAAGGTGGGTATTGAGTTGGATGCAACTCAAAAGGAGAGAATCCTTCAACTCAATGAGTTGGATGAATTAAGGATGGAAGCACTTCAGCAGACAAAAATAATCCAAGATCAAAGGAAGCAATGACATGATACACATATCAAGAAAAGGAAATTCAAAGTAGAGACTGGGAATTGTTGTTTGATTCTAAGTACCAACAATTCAAAGGAAAATTGAGAACCAGATGGTTGAGACCCTATCAGATTGAGTAAATATTTGACAATGGTTCTATTTAGTTACTTCCCATTTATGGAAAGAAAGAACACTTTTGGTCAATGGTCATAGGCTAAAGCTTTATAGGAAGCCTCCTACTAAGGATGAATTCTTGAGGCAGATTGAAGCAGATAAATAATTTGATCATATGGAAGAACCCAGTTCTTCCAAAATGATCAAATAATTAGATGGATAGATCCAAAATAAAGGGAAGAGAATGAAAACCAGTAAATGGCATTCTCTTCCCCCCAAAAAAAAAAAAAAAATAAAACAAGGAAGAGAGTGAAAACTAGTAAATGGCGTTCTCTTCCCCCAAAAAAAAGAGTTTCTCTCAAATATCAATTGAAAACAAGAATGGCAGTTGATCTTCTCAAATAAATGGTTTATTCAAAATAAACAAAATTTTTTGGAATTCCATCCATTTTTCTAACCGTTTTCCTTTTATTTCACTTTTTAGGAATGATGAGTCATCATGAAAGGATATTACATCATCAAAGATGGTAATTATGTCTTTAACTTATTAAAGGTTAGATTAAAAGTTTGCATGTGTGATTAGATTTGATTTAAAATTTGATATGATGAGTCATCTATTGTACATCATGATTAAAAGTGAGTAATCATGAGAAATATATTGATGGAATAAATTGGTGGCATAGTTATAATGAGTTATCATTAGTGTGAAATCAACAAAGTGAAAACTAGTTGTAGAGAAACTTCAAGGAAGAAGCAATGCGAATTAGGTTTGCATTCCAAACTACAACACAAAAGTTTTGCAGCTAAGTACAATAATTCCACTAAATTCATCAATTCCATAGCTAAGTGAAGAGTTCTTCAGCCAACCCGCACAAGATTAAAGAATAACAAATTTGAATCACCTTTGTATCATGGGGATTAAAAAGAAGTCGGAACCAAAGGATGATACCAACTCATTGCAGATGAAGAAGTGGAAGCTATCTTTCATCAGGAAGGATGGATGGAATTTCTGAGAAATTTCCCCAAGTATAATGATGAATTGGTAAGATAATTTGTTATAAATTTAGAGCAATCCAGGAAAAAGATTAGAAATGTTTTCATTCCTTTTTATGTGAATATAATCAAGTAATATATCTAGAGTACCAATTGTGCATGTCCCAAACCCTATCAGAGGGACATTAAAAGACCTGGTTAAAACCATTTTGAAAAGGGGGGAAGCTGAACCCCAATATATTTAGAACACAAAGAAAATCATAAAATAGGTCAAAAGGGCCGACTTGCCCAAACCCTTTGATAGAGTGCCATTTTTTATAGTTAAGTATTTAACCTGTGGTGGTCAATTCGGGTCACTAGGAAGGGAAGTTTTGAAGATCCTCATATACCTTAGATATGGAGATAAAAAAATAGAATATATAGTAAACCTTCCAGGTTTTCTTTTTGATTCCATTCATACAATGGCCTAGAGGTATTCTTGGGGTGTGGGAACAATCAGGCATCATGGGTTAGTGCATTTAGTGTGCCATAACCATTTTATTTTGAATAAAAATGGAGAAGAAATGTGGGAGAAATTTCTTAGTGAGTTTAAGTAGAGCTCTGATATTCTTAGAGAGTAATAACAACTCCTTCTGCTCCTGCAATTAATTTGAAAATTTATGCCACTACAAAGGAAAAGAAAGAACTAGGTGGAGAGGAAATATCAAAAAGAAGAAGATCTAGAAGAAGGACTAAAATTGCAGAACCAATTGTGTCTTCTAAAGAAATTCCTTCCTCTGTAGCTACAGGAGAGCTAATATCTTTCTTTGAAAGTGTCAGTTCACCTAGGTAAGAGAAAGAGTTGAAAATCAGAAGAATCTCTAGGAGGAAACCCATTTATGTACATTTTGAGGCCCCTCAAAGAAGGAGAATTCATAAAAGGTCTAGAGAAATTCAGGAGGAGATGGAAGATCAAGAAGGGATGGAAAAGGAAGCTGTTGATATTTTAGGAAGCATGGACATGACTCCTCCTGGACCAAGCTCAAATAGAGATAGAAAAAGAAGATGAGAGATTTAAGGAACAAATTTTCCAAGAGCTGGGTAAATCAATAACACCATCACATTTAGAAGATTAATTGGCATCTTGGAAATGGAAAGGAAAATACCCTATGGTAGAAGAAGAATGTTAACCCTGCAAGGAAATTTAAGAGAAATAAGAGAAACAACATGTTAAACAGGCTTTATTTCTGTCCTAGAGTAGAACTCATTATTAGAGAAAAGGATGAGGAGTTGAATTTTCTCAAACTTAAATTAGAACAGAGAGAAATGGTCATTGGGGAATTAAAAACTCATCTCACTAACAAGACTGAGGAATTGACAAGAGTTAAACAAAAATAATGGAGAAAGAGGAAGAATGTCAAAATTCTAGAAAACAAACTACTTTGTCAACAGTCTCTGCACAAACTGAATTAACTTATTGGCCACTTAAACAACTATGGGATGATACTTGCAGAGAACTCAGTGAAGCCAAGACATCTAATGAGGACTTGAGAAGCAAGATAGAAGAAGAGAAGAAAGAAAGAAAAGAATGGGAAGAAAAGTTTTAAAAAGAAGAAAATGAAAAATTTAAATATCTTGTGAAAATACAAATGGTTTTCATGATGAGTGAGAAATTGCTTGCATGCAGGAGACCTTCTCCTGTATATAATGTGTTTTTGGAGGAACAATTCATTCACTAGCAGTTTTCAAGGATAGCATGTGGCCTTCCACATGAAATAAAAGATGAAGCTAATTTCACAGCAGCCTATTCCTTAGCCAATGTAGAGCAGAAAAAAATCTTCTCTGCGAATTCTATCTCTGTAATTTCATGCTGGAAAAGAACTCAAGTTTTATGATCAATTTGTATGTAGGGGAGATCCAGCTTAATGCATTTTTTTTATTCTTCAAAATCAGATTGCATGGAAGGAAAGGGAGTCAGAGCATCTGTTAAAGGCTAGTTCATCTAGTCTTTGTATGAGGATTCATTATGGTAAACCATCCACCTTTGCTACACATTTAAGATCCCATGCATTTGATAAAAGTTCAAGAAACCTTATCTTGCAAATTTGTAGAGAAGTATTAATGGCTTCACCTCTTATGAAGAGGAAAAAATTTTGAAGATATTTATGAGGCATGTGAAAAGATGGTAATTTCTCATGGTGGCATTGAGAAGAAGGGAAGTAATATCTCCCACAAACTTAATCTGGAGTTTGCATAGAGAAAAATTATTATGTAGACTAATTCCTTATCAATGAAAAGCATAGGGGCATATGGATAGGAATGAGAACAAGACCTCCACTCCTTCTCACCCCCATGTCACCATGGTAGAATAGAGAACCACAAGATCCCACTGAATTTGATGCATGGCAGAGGAAAGTAGAAGAAGGAGAAGGATATAGTTCCTCTAAATTAAAGCATTGGGATATTCAGTTCCAGCCATTTGACCTAAAAATCAAATGGAATGCAAAATATATAACCCCAAATTTGAAGAGTAAAGTTTGTAAAGGGACTTACAAACAAGTATGGGGAAATGATGAGGCCACAATATGCTTGTTAAATGTACAATAAATGATCTCATCTTACTCTCCTTTTTATTAAGTTTGATTACATTTTGTGACTTTTGTTTGATCTGATATAAGTTAGGATGTAATTGTCCATCTTTTTTTTATTATGATTTTAACGTTTAAAATAAGCGTAATTCCTAACAAAGTGTTTTGAAATTCAGTTTTGTAATAAATTAGTCATAATCAAGTGAAGAACGAAGTATGAAGCAATCAACATGTTTTTGAAATAATTTGTTTCAATACAACATAGTTTTGGAACTTCCAAGCTAGTTTTGAACTCCATTACACAGTCCACAAGATTTATCACCTAGTTATGGAACTTATGGAATTAATTCAAGAAATCTATTATTTAATTCAAGAATTATCAGAATTAGTTCTGGAACTCCTGCAGATAGCTTTGGAACTCTCTCGGTTAGACTTGGAATGATTTACTTTAGTTATGAAACTCTTCTAATGTTTCGAATAGATAAGAATCTATTTCAAATGGCCGGTGATTTATCAAATCAATGATCTTATCAATCAAGATCAGATTAGAAGACTTTTGACTCTCCATACTTGCATATCTAGGATAATTATCACACAGTTGTACATCAAGCCATGTTCCAATTCAACATCTATTCTGGGCACAATTCCATTTCATCACATCATGTGGAACAGTTACGGCCATAAATGCACCCATGGAATAAGTATATACATACAGACCTGTAGATAGATTATATATAGGAATATAGATATAGAACAAGAAGATAGATATAGATTGATATACATAGATCGAACATGTTTTTGTAATGTAGAACACTTTATCAATAAAATAGTCATTTCATTTTTGAGAGAAAATTAAGTTTTCTAATCTTGTTTCGAGGCGGAGCAAGGGCCCACTCTTCCAAGAACTAGGATCCTTGTTTTTGTTGGTATTTATTATTTTAGACCAAATAGTTTAGATCTGTTAATTCTATATCACTTTCAAATTCCTTAAGTTAAAATCTATTGTAGACTTGTCCCTGTAGGTGTTCTAGATTAAGTTCTTATTTCTTTGCAATCATTTTCCAAGAATTCTCAATTGTGTGTTTATTTCTGTAATGTTTGTTTTCAGCAATCTATTTCATTATGCAAAGTGTGTTTACTTCCAAGGAAAAGTGTGTTTACTTCAAGGAAAAGTGTGTTTACCTCCAACATGTTTTCATAGTTTGATTCCAATAAGGTTTTTAACCAAGAAAGTCCTTAAGACATTTAAAATATCCCCCATAAAATACAAAATACCTAGAATCAATTACTATATCGCTAAGATTATTCTTGTTGCATATAGCTTTAGATACACCCCCCACAGGTTTGAATATGACATCAACATAAATTTGATTGAATGAATTTAAAAATGACATCCATCACCGTTTCGATATACCCGTCGGTATGTGGAATAAGCTCGCCCTTTCTATATACTTGTCATTACATGAAAGATGCATTAACATACGACAAGCTTTCTATATACTCATTACATGAAAGATGCGAAAAGGGGTTTCTTATTGATATGCTTGGATAATTTTAGTCTCCGGATTTAAGTCGAGAAATTGTTAACAGATGGATGGGAGGGCTCAAAGTGTGTGCACTTTGTGTCCTTATTACTTATCAATTTAAAGGGTAGATTTCCAAATGAATTTGTTGCAACTATATTAGGTGTTAAGTGCAGTAGTAGTCATGATAAATTTACCCGTAAGCACTTCCCGGAGGCCTTTGTATATACCCAATGCTGCGAATGAGATCTAAAGATCTCGTGAGTGATAGAGAACCAATTTTTTATTATTTTTTATTACAAATCTCTAGCCATTTTTAAAGTAGTTACTATGGTTTGTGGTTGAATATGGAAAATTAAAAATTAGTATAATGCACTAAAATACACTGAAATATTACAATTTCATCCAATATTATGAAAAATTGAATGGTAGGAATTTTTTTGTTTTTCGAGGCCTTGTTGGGATTTGGAGCTCAATACGACTCTCAATTTAAAAACCGCAAAAAATAGTGTAAAATGCATTTTTTAAGTGACCTTTAGAAAATGTTGTTCAAAATCAAAAAAATATGCTAAGTGGGAGAAAGAACCTTTTTTAGGTTTTTCTACGTTATTTTTAGCAGCAGGTTTAGTTACCGGATAGCGAGGTTTAGGTGTGGTTTTAGCTGCTATATTCACGTCCAAAGATGGTGGTCTATGCTAAATTTCAATCTATATAAAATATTATGTTTGAGGTGGGGATTGACCCTTGCGTCTTCCAATCCCAAATATTTTTAACCAAACAAAAAAAATCTCAAAGATCATATGAAATGCAAAGGATAAATTGATATTTAAGTTGTAAAGATTCGGGCTAACCTTTTAAATGCACTCACGTGGTGCTTGAATGGGATGACCTTATGGCAACGCACGGTGTGAATGTAGTTTACGGTTCCCTAAGAAACCACTTGGATTTGTTTATATCCTTTGCATGGTGCCTTTGATGATTTATCCACTTTGGCTTTTGAATGGATTTGTTGAATTTCAGTTGAGGAGTTTTTGTATTACAAAGGACACCATTGAATGCTCAGCGATAAAGGATGTGTGTGTGCTCGAGTCTTGGTGGGAGGTCTATTGAATGTAAAGCCAATTTAGGTTACATCCAAACAAAATGTGGCTCGGCTGGTTTGTTTTGATCGATGCATAGGACCGATCAAAAAACCAATCAACCCCGATCAAGTGTATTGCTTGATGGCATTACGTTCTTTGTGGAATGCCTAACCCGACTCGATTTTAATGGAATGAGGGATTAATGGAATTAAAAACACTTCCTCAACTCAATCTATTCACAAATGGCTTGGTCTTTTGAAAACACAACAAAGCATGCCAATGAATGAACTTGGCCACTTAGATGTTGTAACCAACTTGATGGGGTCTATGGCTTGACAACTTCAATGACTCGGTTGCGAATGCCAATGCAACTTGGTGGAAAGCCTTTAATGAAACACCTTTCCTAGTGAAATATTGAACTTGGTCATCTCTATCGAGAGATCGGTGACATGGAGCAAAGTTATCCAAAGCTAGCGATCTGCTATTTTAGCATAGACTAAAAATAAATATATATTTAAAGAGTAAAACACCGGTTGAGGATTTATTTTTAAATTTCCATGCAGAAAATTTTACCTAGTGTAGGGGACACAAGTGTAAACAAAAAATTTGTTCCAAAACTTGGAATGGAACAGGGGGATGTGGGGATGAAGGGATGTCTAGGAAGTTGCTGGAGGCAACACGGAGTTCTCATGGAAAGAAGATATCTTCTACAAGACACTTCTACCTCTAAAACCTCTATCCAAGCTACGGGGTCACCCGCTCTAGTAAAAATGTAAATGCAAAAGAGGAATAAAAGCCTCATTGTTTTATGAATATATACGAAATCAATTACAAAATGAATGAATGCATATTTATAGATATTACACAATCATGTATAGACAAACAGGAGTTACAACTATGCAATAATAATACTGATCCAGTGTATAGAAAACTCCAAATATATGGTGTAAACAATATATAACCATATAACAATTATAATAGTGGCAAAACTTGCTATGGGAATAGTGTTCCTAATTCCAAACAATTTATGGTTAATACAAAACTATAACAACTTACCACCATGTAATAATTAACTAAGGTAAATGCATAAATTAACCTAGTAAGCTAAGTTTACTCTAACATTACCAAAGTAACATTACTCTAATTTTTATGAGTTGTTCAACTATTTGACAACTTACATTAGCTTTCATCGATCTTTTCTTTGATCTAGTAAGCTACTTCTACAACAAATTTAGCCCTATATTGTTCTTTACTTTCATGATTTATAGCCACATGATCAACTATTTCAAAATTTACCAAGGTGGCATCTGGCTGCCCCTATTGTTCTTGTGCCAAAATCTGATCTGCATGTGTTGCAAGAAACATACTCTCTTGAAAATGATTAAATGCTTCTTCTTGAGTCATTTGTGGCATGGAAAACCCTTACGGAACCATTTTTGTAGATGCATTTGAACCACTTGGTTGCACACTAGCATCTTGGGCCATGTTTTTGCATGGGAACTAATGCTCTTGAAGTTGTAGGGGCATTAGGATCAGCTGCAACAAGAGGCCTAGCAACTGTAATGGCTAGTTGTGCTTGATATGGTCTATAACCTTGAGTAGGAGGTCTATAATTGCTGAAATTTGGAAAAGGTGGCTGATATGGCCTACTTGCTTGGGCTTGATTCCTTTCTAACTACACAATTTTGTTTCCCATAGTTTTAACAACCCCTTTCAAGTCATCTATTTCACTAGTTGAATTGTAGGAAATATGGATGCTTTCATAGCTAGTGGAATAGGAATTAACTCAAAGCATAGATGGGTATAATCGGTCTTGGTGCTAACTTTATATCTTGTATGATGATTTTTCATCTCTTATTGCAATGTCAAAGGATGTGGGAAGAGTGGTTCTTCCCATATACTGAATCATAACAACAATGTTAGTATTTAGTGCACGTAAATATTACAAAAAAACATGTTTTGCTGAAACCTTGATTGCAATTGGAATTATTTCCCAAGTCCTTGTAAACCTTAAGTTAAAATTGGCCGTGAAATTTTGGGGTACACGCTTAATAGTGGACAAATGATCAATAAGGGATAGATGGTCTATTTTATCTTTAAATTTCCTACACAAAGCGGTACTTAATATATCCCAAGTTCCTATTTGTAATTTTTGCACCATTGTAGGGCTTGACCTTTGAAAGAGGAAGCTAGCACCTTAGAGAAACATCCTCATCTCTGTGATATTATATACGACCAAAGGGATGCTACATCTCTAATATGTTCAACTAGTGTAACTTGATTTTCACCAATGAAAGATGAAAGACTTTTTAGGGTAGCAATGCTGGTATATCATGATAAGCAGGAATTACAAGACGGATGCCATTAGCAAAAGTAACAAAAGTTCTAGGTTGCTAGGCATCCATTAGAAATATTGGGATCTGTATGAAAAAATTTAGATTTGGGGAAGGAGGATTGGCAAAAATGGGGCTTGTTATAGGGAGCAGTATTTCCAACCCTTATTCTTCAAATTAAAATTTAGAGGTAATTGAAAAAAAAGGGGAAAGACCTCTTACCGACACTCTAGTTTGTATTGTAGGCATACATCATGGAAGAACAACAATTTAGACCCTCCTTGTAGTGATTATTCTTCACTTTGTAACATTAGAGATCTGTCTCTCTCTTCGTCTAAATTTTTATGGAAGCAAGATGTTGATACTGATTTAATGCTCTCGGAAGACTGCAACTCTTAAGTCTTTGATTAGATCATGTTGTGTGTTGATAACTACTAAAACAGGTTGTTGAACTTGATCAATTAACTCTTTAGGAATAGCCATGTGATAACCTCATCATTAACTGCATGATGTAAATAACTCCAAAATTAGGTTCTTGGTCCCACCAGCGTGCAAAAAATTGTTATTGGTCCAACGTGCTCCTTGTTATGGATGAAAAACTAACTTCCGACTTGGACCAGAATGATGGGATCCCTCTGAGTTATGGGCATCTTGGAATGAGGTAAACCTCATGAAGGGTCGGATCCCTTTGATGAATCACTGAAAATAAAACTAAAAATAATAAAGGTGATAGACCAAAATTTATGTGGGGTTGGGACTGCATAAACACACTTATTAGTTGGATTTAGATATGATGGATTCACTTGCATTCAATTTTAAATATGCTCTGCATTTACTAAGGTATTAAAATAACACACTTGCGTGATTGCAAATAAGTTAAAGTCACTTGATGGAGGTGATGTTAGGCTATTTAATATGCAAAGGAATAAAACATTCTCTTAAACACACTAAAAACCTTCTTAGAAACACTACAATAAAGCTTCAGAATGGAGGAAAAATCAATCTGTATTGCTCAAAAGGTTAAAAGTACAATAAATTTTACAACATAACTCTGTAAAAATTAGTTCCCCCATGCTTATGAAAGCCATTGACAATATATAGGGAAATATACAACTACTCTCCCCCAAAATATAACTATACAACTACTAAACCAACGTGTTTGTACATGCATAATTCTAATCCTTAATAAATATAATAAAAATAAAGGCTAATAGTAGCCCAATAGCCTATGTTGGACTCTAGCTCATCCAGTCATATGATTTTGACTCCACAAATATGCCTTTTGCTTGAAATGGCATGTGTACGAGATTTTGAAATGACTAAGGTATCACAACATGTATTATTATCCTAAAAGGATATTTTTGGCTTCATTCATCTTTGGATTGGCATGCATGATTGTTAGCCATGTTGAAAAGGCTAATGTAAAAAGTGTCTAATTTATCTTATTATGTAAAATCTATACTTGGCTTTATCTTACTGGACTATATGCTTGATGGATGAAGTTATTTAGCATGATTAATATTTTCTCTTTGAATATAATAATAAGGCATAATATGCCTTAGCCCACGTGAACATACAAAGAGGGGGCGGGTAATTATGTGACCTTATATTTGTAATTGTCAAAGGTTTTCATTTTTCCTTTATCGAAATGATAATTATTTCAAAATGAAAACCTAAATAGACCTAACACTAACCCAAGTTGGGTTAGGGTTATCTCTCTACTCGACACGTGTGGTCTCGAGTTAAGGGTCAAGTTACTCTAAGAAAAAACAAGGAACCCTAATCATTATTTCATTCTTCACATAAGCTACATCAAGCTAGAGTTACTCTGGAAAACCTCTACCGTGAATTTTTGTAGGTCACTATTGGAGCTTTGCTATTGGCTTTTGAATCTTTGAGCCACCATTTGTGGAATAAAATCTCTCTATTTTACCACTCTGCTACCATATATGTAAAGTTTGAGCTTGTGGTTTTAGTAGTTTGCTTCACAATGTGAATTTGTGGCTTTTCTTTGAGCATCTCACCATGAGTTCTTTGTTTATTGGTCGCATCTCGATCTTTGGCATTGTTGGTCATGATTGAGATCTGTTAATTTTTTGTGTTTTTGATCTAGACCGCTATTTTTTTATTCAAGCTCATTGTTACCGTCATGTGTGGTAATTTGTAAATATTTCATTTTCTTTTTCTCGATACTTTGGTTTATCTTTGGATTCTCTGTATTATGAAGTCGATGCCCTTTTAGTTGCATATGGGTGATTCAAGTACATAGATCTGACAATACCCTTTAATAGGTGTGTAACTATTTCATTTAGGGATTTCTTCTAGACTTTGCAATGAGGTTGACTATTCCTTCATTTTGAGTTTACTATTGGCTTGCTATTTGCAAAGGTAAACCCCAAAATTGTATTAGATCTGGTCCCGTCATTTAGCTCACCTTCATTTAATGTAGTCACTTTGGATATTTTCTTAGGAATTTAATTTTACAAAGTAGTCTGGGTTTATCATTTCCTTCCATAGTCTTGGCCATCTTGAGCTTGATCCAGAAGCTCTCTATTTGAAAATCTATATGTTCTTGAATTTGATTTTAGGTTTTCATTACTTTCATTGTGCTTTGTAATTGATTGATATAGCTTGTATTGTTTTATGAGATCTTTCCATCTTTGTCCTAGCTGAGCTAGGATTTACTCACCCTATATTTAGCTGGTTGTCTCAATTTTTGAATTGGTGTATGGAATGGTAAGCTTTGTTGGGTCATTTTTTCTTCGAGTTTGACATTTTTGGCTCTATGTTAGAAATAAAATCACCATGAAATCCATTCTTCCCGATCCGGGTTAGAATTAGATCGTAAATTCAAGCTCTGGGTTACTCTCCATTTTTTCCTCTTTGGAGAGCTCCCATCTTCTACTTCTATATTAACTCAATTTGTGAGCTTTCGAAGGCCCAAAGTAGCTTGATTTTGAGGTTTTAACTTGTGTATTACTTGTAAAATGTCATGTCACTATTTAAATTGACCATTCTAATTTGTTTCATTGATGGATCAAGGATTTGTATTATATTATGGGTTTTTGTACCTTTGTAGGCCTCATGGAGAATACAAAATCTGCATATTCTTGTTTCGTGGTTAATTAGCTTTGTTTGGGAATTTTAGCTCCTTTCACTTTGTTGATGTTGTTATGCTCTATTTTCTAAATGAATTATTGTCTTCAAAATGGACCTCATCTCGAAAACTATACTTGTTACATGTTGTATGACTGCAAATGTAATTTTTGGTGTTGTTATAAGGACATACTCAAGACTATATTAGCTTTGACATCTATGAAATTTAAGAGTTTGTAGTGTACAATGAATGTTGTAATCTCTCAAATTTTCCAATATTTTTCTCGTGAATGTATGGGAAACTCTCCTTCAATTGAATCTTCACTCTTTATATTTACTATCTCCTTCAAGGTTACTTGTAACTACTTCATATTTTATGGTTTTGTCTTTGTAAGGATTCTGAATACCCTTTAGCTCCTTGCATACTTTGTATACTTGTATTTCACTAAAACTTTTGCAATCATTGCATTATTTATTCATATTTGAACAATAGACCTATAGTTATTTCTTTTACGTGCAAGTTTATTTTGTAACCTTAAATATTCATAATAGCCTAGAAATTTCTTCTTGAAAAATTTCATTGTAGCAATCGCATGGCTTGCTTCATTTTCTCTAGACATTCCTATAATGTAAAACTATTCATTCATGATACTCTCCTCAATGTTGTAAGATGGCTAGGACCTTGTCCCTCCTCAAGATATCCTATATAGCAGTCATTAATATATAAGTATTATATCCATGTTATTGTAACTTCATGAATAATTTTGATGACTATAGCCTAAATGCTTCTCTCTTTGGTCTTGAAGAGACACCATTCTCTCTAAAAGCATAAATATTTTGTATATTTGAAAACAAACTTGTACTTGTATCTTGAACTCAATATTGATTTGAAAAACCATTTTTATTTTCTACTTGACCATTTTGGAAATGAATGGTTTCCTCTTATTTTCATGTCTTAGATGCTCAGTAGCATTGATTCGGTGCATCTTGCCAACATGAAGGAAGAAGAATTTCTCGGGCTTGATATATGTTCCAATGTTACACAAGTGATATGTTATTTTGTAATTAAACATTGATTTTATGAGGCATATTTATCTATAAAATGCACAAGATTCATTCATTTTAATAGGATTGTTCCTCCAATATTGTCAATAGATATCTATAATGACATTGTTTCTTCCTGAAGCGAGTTGAATATTGTTCATCTTCTTCTTTTACATCACTTGGTCACCTAGCTCATCCGAAAAAATGAAAATGTGCACTTTGTGACCTTGCCTTTATTTCATTTATAAAGCATCCTCATTTACATTCAATGATTGATATAAAGATGGGAAAACTCGTATATTTTTAACTACATACTATTGATGCAAGGTCTCCTATTTATTTTGTTATACGAAATGACATATATGTTGCTCTTCATCTTTGTAAGATAGTTGTGATGTATCTCATGGTTGTGATCTAGTTTCATTCAAAGGTTAAAATCTTGTTGTATTTTTGTTCGGACTCCTGTGACCTACAAATATGAATTGTAGATGCAATTTCATGTACTCAATTGGAAATGAATCTTTTGATATTTTCTATTATTTCTTCCATGTACATGCACACTTGAAAGAACTAGTTAGAAAAATTGAGCAACATTATTTCATTTCATTCTTTAATGATTTTTTCTTTCTTAATATTCTCTTAAAGTTGATTTTCCCCTTCTTGATTTAACTCGAATGTGGTACTTAAATTCTCTTAAGTGATAATGACATGTACTTTGATGATTCTCTTATTGATTCCTTCTCATGCACACTTATCTGATTGTTAATGCATATACATATGAAACTGGTAGCATGAGATATCAATGACCCTGAGCTCTAACCCTTCTATTATCTGTTTCAAGTACTTGGAGCTGCAGCTTGGGCAATCCAAAAATATTGAAGCAACCTTCACACTCAAGAAATGATGGGTTACTCATCCCTCATGCTTTCAGCTTTGTATTTATCTACATTTTATTTTCTCATCATAGCCATATCCCATGGCTTGTGTGGGATAACTATACTATTTCTTTATGAATATATGAAATTACCTTCATTATGAGTTGTATAATTTCCTTTTATGTTTATTTTTGTAATCGTGATGTGGAATGAACTCAAGCAACTCAAAACATAATGAAATTTCACCTAAGCATAAGGAAATAACCTAAATTAATTGTATGTGTTCTTCAAATATGCCACTTGATTGTAGTTCCATAATGTGATCTTGATACATGTTGCCCTTTTTGACTTCCTATGGGATTTGCAATGATCTTCCATTGCTGTTGCACAGATATGATGAAGGTGAACACTTGGAATGACAACATCTATGAGGCATGTCCTTCATTAACAATACTTGAGTTACACATTTGATGTTATATTTTCCCAAAACCATTTAAACAAACAACCATGGGAAATTTTTTTGTATACCCCTACCCGATGATTGACTAAAATGGTCAATTGAACTACAAGGTGTTCAACCCGATGCTTAGATTTAGTAATAAGGTCATCGACATAGTCTTGCAATATATTATGCATGATATCATGGAAGATATAGATCATTACACGCTTATAGGTGGCACAAACATTTTTCAAGCCAAAGGGCATTAAGTAATAACAAAGGGTCCATCCATCAAGATACAGGGTGATGAACACAATTTTGTGTTCATCTTCCGAGTGAGTAATATTTGATTATAACCTAAGAATCCTTCCATAAGATATAAAATCTCATGGCCGGTTGTCGATCAATGAGTTGGTCGAGCTAGGTAGAGAAAAGTCATCCTTAGGGTAGGCAAGGTTAAGGTCACGTAAGTCCATGTAGATGTGGAGTCCCCCTGTTGTTTTAGTGATAGGATCAATGTTAGAAATCTATTGTGGATAGTCAATGAGTAGAAAGAAGGAAACAGAGAGAAGGCACTAGAGTAATTATTTTAAAAATGGTGTTGGTACCCAAATTGATTCTCCCTTAGAAGCTGAGAAACATCAAAGGTTTCGCAGGAAGCTTAGAGACAAGCGAGCATTTAGTGTGTCATTTTGTAGCCGGGATGAAATGCGGTTTGCTCTTTGTTACTCGAGATGTGGAGAAATGGGTAGCACCCAAAGAGGAGTTGACCTATCCTCACTACTTTATGGTTATGCCTTTCAACCAGGGTGAGAGGACCCTTTTTGTAGCCTTCTGTTTGTGGAGGAAAATGGAGATATCCTTCCTTGGGAATTTATTAAGAAGACCTTGAAGAAAATATGATCAATGTAACAAAAATAACTCTCACTAGTTGTCACTCTATATAATGGAGATATTTTCTAAGAAAGGTTCAGGCCACTAAAGACAATGAAAACATGATTGTTTATGCATGTTTTGGTAGTAACAATTATGCATTTGTATACACACATGACAATCGGGGTAGTATGGGTATGATTGGTTGTTTTTAAATGAATTTTTTGTGGGAGGTGAGGTAGAAATGAACTTGATTCACCAGATTATTGAGAAATTTTACAAAAATGGAGAGCTTGAACAACAAAATGCTTCGGGATAGCTAGGATGTTCCTTTAACCAGAATATGTGCTTCAATGGAGGCCTAGATCAGCACTTTTCACACAAAGTTCAAGGATAAAAATGAAGGCTCAAATTGGAAAACTTAACTAAACATTATCAACCTCTGTTTCATCACACCTAAGATACCCTCAAAGGCTAACAAACAATCTTATAGTCATGCTAGGAGTCACATTTAAATTTTTTTATTTCAGTATCAAATGAAAGCTCTTTTGATTAATGAAATTGCAAATGCCACCAAACTATCACAAGGATAAGATCTTGTGTGATTCAAAAAGATTTCAATGTAAGATTGCAATGAGAACAAGAAAACTACTTGCAGACATCCAGAAATGAAGAAAACACAAATTTTGCCCAAAAATAACACAGATTAACTCAAGTTTAATTAAATTTATTAGCGGGAAATTTTCTAGAACAATCTCGAGCTTTTCAATGGTGAACACTAAACCGCCTTGACATGATCAAATTTAACACAAAGGAGATAAACAAGTTTTTTCAGACGGTTTTCTCAGAAAGATGGGTTTTATCAAGATTTTCTCTTAGAAAAATCAGTCCCGACCTCTAACACTCCAACCCTTTACATGAAAAATTCATGCAATTTATAATACTTCATTTACAACAGAATTTTCCCCCAAAACCAGAGACATTCAAAGCACCATTGCATGTTGAGACTCCCAGAATCAGATTTATGAAAAAGTTGTCAGGTGTGCAGAGGGAAAATCTCTCCAAATAATTCCAGCATTCAATTCTTCACCTAGTAGAACACTCTTCCCTTATTCGCCACCTACTTCCACCCCTAATATGTCAAATCTAGTTCTTTGCGTGCCCAAGAAGAGAGACTAGAAAATCAGATCGAACTCAATAGCCACATTTCATCTTAATGGTAAAAGACGTCTCCAGATCTCCCTCACCAAACTTAGATATCAAATTAACTCCCCTTCCCTATTTGGCATGCAAGAAATATCAGAAATCATGAAGAATCACATCTCCAGGAGCTCTGGAGTGAAAATGGTGGAAAAAATAGATACAGATGCACAACTTCGTTGATTTCTATTTTGAATTTGGACCGTCCATGTGGGAGATCCACTTTAAAATGGGCTTGCGGGTTCCTTTTTTCCTTTTACAATTTTTGGAAAAATGTAAAATTTTCACATTTTGCTCCACACCTCTGCCCTTGAGAAATGATCTTGACATGTGTCCTAAGGTGGGTCCCAAAGGAACCGTGGCCAAATTCTTCTATTTCACCTCCTTTTTGGAAAAGGGAAAATTTTCCAAGTTTCCCCAAATGTCCGCACCTCCACCAATGACTGGAACAATTTTTTTATTTTTCTTTGTCGGGCTTGCTTCATTTTGATGATTTAATCCTTTTGATGACAAGAGGCAAAAAATCCAAGTTTCCTCCAATGGTCCGCTTCCCTGCCCCTTTGAATTTTCAAACTGCCACGTGTCACAATGGCGCATCTTGAGATGGTCCCCAAAATTTAATACCTTGAATGAGCGTGGGATCACCACATGTCCTAGCCCAACAAAATTTGTTTGAAGGCTTAAAGCTCAGCGAAAGGCACCATGTGTCAGGGTTTGAGGCAATCTCCTTTGGCCATTGAAAATTCCAAGAAAAAATCAAAGTGAGCGGAGGCCTCCAAGTGTCCTCCTGACGCTTCTTTAAAATAAAATTCAAGGGCTAGTCCTCAAACATGCGTGGTCCCTCCACATGTCCCAGGCCTCTTAAAACCTTTTGAAAAAGACTAAGTATGGGAAGACCTAGTGGAAGCCTCCACGTGTCTTCATGGCACAATTTCAAGAACCTTATAAGGGTTCAAAAATGATTTGGCGGGGGTACGCTTCCATTTTAGAATTTTACTCCATTTTTCCAAAAGGGAAAAATATCCAACTTACTTCCAAAGGCCCACATCTCTGCCTTTAACCTTGCCACGTGTCCTTCTGTGGGGTCAAAGTAAGACTTTTTCCCTACCACTTAAATTTTTCTTTAATCAAAGCCTTACAAGGCCGCAGGCAAGTTCAAATTTTGTGCCAAAGTAGCCAAAAAGAACAAGTTCAAAAAAACCCATGCATGCCCCATCCAATTAGAAGAAGCCACGTAAGCACCAAAAGAACCAATCAGATTTGAGCGGAGCTACGGGACCAAATTTGCCTTTTGCCAAAAAAATCAAAAAGTGACAAGTTAAAACATTTTCCCACCATCCCCTGACCAACCAAAAGAGGCCACATTCCCTATTGATGCAAGTATGTAAATTTGACCAAGAGAAACGCCCACAAACGTAAAATGCGAAAAATGGCCATTTGATCCCGGAGATGAAATTTTCTCTAAGGATGAGAATTTTGAAATGTTACAAGGCTCAAATACATTCCTCTCAGCTACATCCATTCATTTTCTTCAAGTATTTATGGAAAAAATGATAAGGACAACAAATCTCGACTATGGAAAACAGAAAGAACAAGACAACTCGAGTTTTTACACCCAAATATAGACTTTTTTAGATGAATAGAAAAACAATGAAATAATTTTGGATCTATACGTGATCCTCGGTCCAAGAAAGAATTGATTATGGCAAAAAAGGAAGGTGGATACTTTTCGAGCACAATAAGGGAAAATAAAATGTGACAGACCGTAAATTGATAGATTTATAATGGAAAAATGGGGCGAGACTATTTTGAGCACCAACAGATGGTAAATGTGTGGATGCATTTTTTCAGCTTCGTTTCATAGGTTTAACAATGGTGATAGTCACTATCTTGTGGAAAACAATATAAGGGTCAATACCGGGCATATCAACGTAAGACCAAGCAAAAGGGTTGATATGATCTCGAAGGAAAGAAGTGAGGCTTCTGTTCGGTAGAATCTAAAGATTGACCTATCTTTAGAGTTTGAGGGTCATCTTGAGTGTGAATGTTAATCTCTATGGTCAATTCATTCAACATGGTTTGTGTCTCAGAAGGTAACAACCAGTGAATGTAAGAATCATCTGCACCTAAATAGGTGAGAATAGAATCATCGTCCTAACTTTGAATGACATTGATAGAAGGTGTGTCATCATTGATCATGTCAAGATAAAGGAAAGGAAAGGAAAGGAAAGGAAGAAGGAACCTCACCATTAGTTTGATAGGCCATAGGTTCTAAATAAACGATGTTCATGAAAAAAAGGTTCGGAGGGATGGATTCTAGAACCATGGAATTTGTGGGTGAAGGTGGTGTGGTAGGTGAGTTAGGTGGGGAAGGATTATCTTCCTCTATGAGGTCGAGTTGGGCCTTCTTAGAAGGGGATCCCGAGAAAATACAAGCCCACGACGGTCTTTGTTTTTTTGGGTTGTGCAAGGTATGACTATGTGATGACCTTTCTCAAATACCAAATCCAAATCCCTTCTAGGCACATCAATGAAGAAAAGTGTGGGCAAAGTGGCAATTGGTGAAGTATTGGAAATGGGATGAGAAATGTTGAGTTTGGGTAGGTGGTTTAGGAGAATAAGAAGAAGTGTCAAATTCCCCGTATGTTAGGTTGGTGCAAAGGTGGGGAGGACTATACGAAAAGACCTCACCTACAAAATGGTCATTACATGAATGATTTTGAAGGCTACCATACTCTTGAGGAGCAAGGAAAGTGTCTACATTGTATAGGTAGTACTCTCCAACTAAAATGCATTGGAAAAAGTCCCTCCAATGGGTTTGAGGTCGATACTTGGGTAGTAAGGATGGATGAGATACTTGAAGTTTGAGAAGGTGGGGCCTTAGTTATAGGTGAAATAGGTGTGTTGGTAGATGGGATAACTACAAAAGCTATGACAACGAGAGGTGATAGAAGTAACATCATGAACATACTCTAGTGTTTCACCAAGTAGTACATCACTCATAAGATTTTTAGTCAACATGTGTACTCCTAGGTGTACAATAATTTTCCAATAGACATTACCTAAAATAAAAATCACGCACATAGATCAGGTCTATAGATCAATTCATAATCAATAATTTAAAAAAATGTTTATTTATTGAAGCCAATAAGGGTGTTGTCCTCTAATCATCCAAACCAATATTATAATCTCATATGCTAAAATATGCTAAAATGTCATCATTTCTACACCACTTCTTTTACTATCGATATAAAAATCTATAAAAATCTTTATATATATGGATTAATATTTAGCATCCATGTGCATATCTAATCCCATCATCCTTTATCAAGCAAATATGCCTCATACCATATAAGATAGATACTCCGCACCCATGTACTACAACAAAATAATCCAAATACAAAAAGTTAATTACAAGTTATCACAATAGAATTCAGATATATTATTATGCAAATCCACCTTGCCACAAAAAAATAGTCATCTCACCTGTTGGTATCCAAAAATATACATGTGTCGACATTACACTACTAATGCAATAATTTAATTATGTGCATATTTGGGTACATTTCCCACAATATAGAAACGTGTGATAATATGGACCTATCTAATGTATCACAATGCTCAACATACGCAATCCCAAACAAATAACTATCTCTATATGTCTCCCACAATAAAAATATCTACCATTTGCATATCTCTCACATCACCAATCCAGAAAAACATGTACTAATCCATATGATAACAATAAAAAACAAAAATATGTTAAAATATAATTATTCACTTAAAAATTACAATCAAATACAATTATTTTTTATTTGTTCTAATCCTTATCAAAACCATATGACGCAGACTTAAAAATGATATAGTAGGTTCAACATTTTACCAATCTATATGTTGTACCCTATTGTATTAGTGGTTTTTGTCATTTATGTTGAAGGCATTGATAGAAAAGGGAGAGTATAAGATCATGTTTTTCAGGATGACTTCATGAGGTTTCAAGAAGACATGGTCATGGAAGGTGATTGATGAAAGTGCCATTTTAGGGTGGTTTCGGTGCATAATGAAGTGTAACAGGATGGTTTAGGTCAGTAAAATCATGAGAGAGGCCTTGATATATTATCTAAAACATGTGTGAGCAAATGATGGGCTCAGCTCAGCCTTAGGAGTCGGTTTTGTATGTTGGTCATAAATGGTGTTGAAAACAAATAGTGTTCTTACATGTAAAGTACATGGGATAGAAACTTTTAGACCTATTATTTTAAATAAAATCATTAGATTTTATGTAGGAAGGTTTCTTTATGCTTCATACAAAATTTTAGGTCAAAGTTAGGTCATTTGTTCAAGTTATGTGAGTTTTTGTAAAATAGGCATTTTGAAAAGCTCATTTTGAGCTTCCTAGCTTCTTAGCCTTCAAAAAAATTATACAATCTCATTATAATAAAAATGGAAGTAATTTCTATATTAAATTGGCATAAAAATCATGTGCAAAAATAATTTTCTCAAAAGGAGGTGTGGTTGAAAATTTATGAGCATTTTGGTGGAGTGATTTTTCTCTCTCCGGTGTGCACCAAATCGATAAGAGAAAAAATGTGAATTTGGACTCCAAGTATTGTTTCATCACCTCTATAGTATATTATTATCTCATTCATGATGTTTCTTAGTCTCAAAAGGCACTTGAAGGTTTCAATTCTTGAAGGTACAGTAATTACTCTTGACACCATGTCTTAGTATGAATGCATTTGGCATATGAATGTTCTAGTTGTTTCAAATGGAGAATTGGATCAATAAGTTCTTAGGTATCTTCCATAGGTACATTATTTTTGAGTATTTTCAAGTCCTCTTGGTGTAGTAAATCATGCAATCCATGCTGGCACATACTGCCATGAAGGGCATTGGTCTCAAAGCACTTAGAACACTGCTTCAAGAGTCTTATCTCCAAATGAAGTGTCTTGATCAGTTTTTCATATTGAATACAGATAAATTATAATACCATGGATATTTTTTGAATAATAGTTCACTCATTTTGATTTGATATGCTTGAAAGTCTAAGTTGACTAGTTTCGGGTTACTAGTTTGAGTTCTTCACTATCATAATCAAGACCATGCGCTGACTCAAGTCCATAAAAAGGTTTTAAAATAAAAATCCACCAAAAAAATTCTACATCATCCACTATTAAATCTCTCACTTGGTTATAGAATTGATTATGATCTCCATGAAGTTTGTTTGCTTGATTCAACTCTACTGATCAAGCTTTTCAACTTGTGCTTACAACAATGTTTTAGTACAGTCTTTTCCATCAAGTCATGGACTCATTTTTTTCTTTAAAAGGTGGATACATATTACAAAGCTCTCATAATATTTCTCACTTCATCATCCTGCAATTTTTTTAAATAATTAGTCTTTTTTCATTTCGAAGAATAAATTGCTCAAAACCCTAGTCTAGGGTTTGATTAAAGAAATTTTGAACATGTGGTTGTTTGATCCAATGGAAATAGAATAATTTTATTTGTAGCTCTGCATGAGCAATAGTAAGATGTTACAAAAGGTGGTGTATCAAAACATAATGTATTAAATGAGATTTTTCATCTTATAAATCGTAAACGTGAATACTGTTTTCTCAAACCAGTAACTTCGTTAGTCCCTCAATGATATACAAGTGTGTGTTTAAAAACCTTCAAAAGAAGTTAAATCTAAAATGATGTAACATGTTGAGGATGATCTCACAAGTATGATTGAGCTCTAGAGTTTTCATGATAAGTTTCGAGTGTTCCAAATCCTATATTTTTACTATGACAAGTTTTGGAGAAATATGTAGTTTTTGTTTTATCTCAAGTTGATAGAAATGTTGAAAGTTTGACATCTTATAGTCATACTAAGTGTAGTTTGGTACCATGCTCATGTTTATGCTCGTGTCTCTCTTATAAACTATCAAAGTTTACTTTAAAACTATAAACATGGTGTAAAGGCTAGGGTGATGGTAAGTAAGAAGAACTTCAAAAGTTAGAAATCTCAATGGGATGTAAAGGATTTTATAGCATTTATTTTGTTAAATTTGAATCAAGATCATGGAGAAGACATAAGTTCTTAAAGCTGAAGCTCATAAATGAAATGAAAATAATTTCAAGGGGTAAATATCGATTACAAACAAAAAGAGTAATGACTTCGAGTTTGAACTTTTTGAGTATATAGGTTTGAATAAAAGGAATATCAAGAGTTAGACACATGGTAAGATAAGAAGAGACACATTGCAGTGTAGAGTGTGTGAAAAACTAAGATGTGAGCTAGAAATAGGAACATAAGAATATATGATTGTGGTGCAAGGTATATAGTGAAGTGATGCTAATTTTGTAAGAAAGAAAAAGACAATGACTCGAGGTATGAAGTGAGATTGTAAAAATAGTGACAAAAATGTTTTGTGAGGATTTATTAGAATATAGATGTGAGTGCACTTGAATATACAACTAGAGAATTCAAAGAAAAGGATGAAATCGGTGAATGTATAAGTTTAAGAAATTGAATGCAGAATAATGAAGTATGCTTCTTTGTAGAAAAGTATGATCTTTAGATTTCTAGAGATGTCATCTTGATTTGATGATCATAAATTGCAATGAAATCAGGGTGCTAAGTGTGTGAGAAGAAATTTTAAATATATATCATACAAAGTGTGTTTAGAAGTAACTGAAACATGGTGAAATAGTGTAGAAAAGATAGATTGCAAATTTAGGGTCATCATCAGTTTTTGGAGACAATAAATCAAGAGTGACCAAATTGGTGGAAGAAGTCTAGGTGTTAGCCTATTAGTTGGGGAGTTGAAGCTTCCTTGTGAGTTAAATCTCACTAAAGATCAGTATAAGCTTATTAAATTACATGAGGTTGAAGCCTTTAGATTAGGTAGCATATTGGTCAAATTGAGGTGTAGAAGCTCAACCTCGAAACTAATTTAATATAAGTAGGAAAAAATCGTCCTAAGTATAGTTCATAATTTTAGTGGGTTTTCTTCCCATCTTGGGTTTCTGCATTAAACATTGTGTCACTATGTACTCTCTTGTAAAATTGATTGTGTGCATTTTTATGGTTTTATCATATCAAATTCAAGAAGGTAAATTTGTGAAGACACTGATTCACCCCCTTCTCGGTTTCCTAGTTTATAATAATTGGTATCAAATTCTAGTCCTGAAGAAATCCTAATAGCTTGGAGTTGATCCTAAAGACACAAGCGTGGGTACATCAACAACGAGTCGAGTCAAGAAGAAGAGGTCTGAAATTTCTTAAGCTTTACTAAAGGAGTTAAAGGAAGAAATCAATCTTGAAGAATTTAACCATGGTCAATAACTAAATGAGATTCCTTCATTTGTTGAAAAAGTATCAAAGGACTTGAAAGATAAAGAAACTACTTTCCTTGAATTTGAAGAAGAGCTAAAAACCACGAATACCGAGTTGGTAGAGGTTACTAATCATCTTTAAAAATGCAAGGAAAATAAGTAAATTCTAGTGGAGTAGATCATGAGACATGTCGGACGCTTATTCGGGCCAAGAAGAGCCGAGAATGTGAAAAATTAAATGTAGAAGTTAAGAGTCTAAAATAAGATCTGGAAAAATCAAAGCAAAAGGATTTGGGAGCTGAATTAATTCATACTTCTTTTCAAGAATGTTCTCAACCCAAGAAGCACAACAAAGAGCATAAAAATATATTTAGGCAATTAGTCATTTGTAAGAATATTATCAGGTAAATTTCATGAAGTGTGTTTTTCATGCAATATCTTTAGGTATAGAGCAAGAGAGTGTAGAAGAAAGGTAGATGAATACCATCCATGGAGAGATTATAGGTCTTACTATGAAAAGAACATACTTTGTTTTAATTGTGAAGGAAAAAGCCATATAGCCAAGTATTGTGTAGAAAACTTGGTAAGTCATTTTTAGGACAAGAATCATGTTGTGTTCTTTAACTACCATGAGCTAGGGAATTTTGCAAGAAATTTTCATGAATCACCTAGATTCAATTATAAGCTGAATTCCTTTCAAAGACAAGACAAAAGGACACACATAGAAAATACAAATAAAAAGAGTAAGACCAAGTCAACTATGATTGAGAAAGATCCTGAAAAGAATAATATGAAATGGGTATACAAAATCAAGGAGGAAAATTCAGAAGTAGAGAGAAAATATTGAAAAGAAGGTACCACAATAAGCTAACATTGTATCAACAAAAGATGAAAAAGGAAAGAAATAGGAAAACAACTCTAGTGGGAAGGATGAATAATTTCTTACTTAAGCGAAAGGTAGAGAAGGTATATGAAGTGCAACATTTATACCTTTTAGGAACCCTAAAAATGATGAGAGATCAGGAAACAAAGTTAACTCACCTGGAAATTTAGTCAAGAAGATCAACATAGATCCAAGGACAATAAAAGGGAAAATTAAGGAGTCATCATGTTGTTATGGTGACTTTATGTTGTTCGATATGATTCAAGGATCATGTTATGCATGCTCTAAGCTTCTAAGAGAAATATTCACTTAAATTATGCATTGGAGTCAGAATGTGTCCTCCCATAGTGCACAAGGTAAATCATCTTTGGTTTTGAGTGTATTTTCAAGGTTTTATTTGAGTATTCCTAGTTAGAATGTCATGAACTCAACGAGTTTGGCATTAGGAGATCATTTTAGTCTATCTAGGACTGTTATGATTGTTCATGAGTCTTTGGGTGTAATGTGAAGAGCTCCTTTAAGTTAAGTATTTTCAAATATGATCTTTGTCATTAATTTCCTCTTCTTAAGATCATAACCTTATTGTTGCAAGAAGCTCATATTGTCTTGAACACAAAAAATTAAAGACTGTTACAGTCCATATCAAATGTTTGTATAGTGTTTTCACTTTCCAATACTTATTAGAATGTTGTAAGGTGTATAGTTATAGATATAAGTGTTAAAATGCTAAAAATATTTGTCTCAATTTGTCTTGTTAGTATACATGGTATTTTTATGTGAGAAGGACCTTGTAACTAGTATACATGAGTCTCCTTTATCAAAATCATCATAGGGTATATAAGTATTTTTTTTCAAGGCATGAATAGGTTTTCTACTGGTGTTAAATCTTAATAGGAGTTCCTTCAAGATGATCTAAATTTCATAAGTCCATTCCAAGGTTGTGACAAAGTCTAAATATGCAAATATATTGGAGATAAAATATGTTTTCAGGACTTACTTAGAAGGGATACATAGTACTCATGAAGATTGAGATGTCATTAACATTAGGTGTTTAAAGATGTTGCAAGAATACCCTTTCATGGAGTTTGACATCAAATGTTAAAGTTTATGAGGGAAAGAATCATCAAACAAGAATTGTGATAGAGTCTAATAGTGGAGTTAGAAAGTTTTAAGGTATAATTATAACTTGACAAGGTATGCTTGATCTACGTAAGGTACTTCAGTGTTATGTGACCAAGGATATTAAAAGGTATACACAAGGATATTGATGTTGTAGGATCTTCAAGAAATGCATATGCTACAAGAACATCCGATATAGTTATAGTCCGAGAAATCATCAAATAAATAGTCATGCCAGATTAGGAAGACAAATCTTGATAGGAAGTTGTGCATGAAATTGCACCTCATCAATGAAGTTTGTTGTCAATAAAATATGAGGTATACCAATTTGAGTTGGTCAAAGTATAGAGGTCTATACAAATCTGAATGAGTAAATAGGGTTTATATCAAAGGCTATGAGGATCACGGATCTATAGGTTCAAAGAGGCTCTAAATTATCTAAGTCTCAATAATAAATGAAGGAAGAATGTTGAGACTCGAGGAAGTCTTTAAAGGTATTTCTAGTCAATAATAATGAGTTATTTCTCAACCATGCCATAAAAGGATAAGATATGGAAAGAGTAAAATATTGCCAATCAAAATTAGTTGTTGAAAGAGTTCATGAAAGTGCATCTTGGAAAGAAAAGAGAAATAAAACATTAAAATGGAATACAATATCACTTGGAGACACAAAGTTGTTATCTCAAAAATGAAATTTACAGAGGTATTGAGTAACTCACATGTGTGAAATTAGGGTCCGATATTTGCACTGCTGCACTGCCAAGGAGGATTGAAAAGTTTCTCATGAATAAAGTGTAGAGTGAAAGTTAAAATAAAAATGTCTCATATAAGCCAACACATCATAGGCCAAAGGTTAGTAAGGAATTGTATCCTTTATGAGTTGTTATAGGTACATGACTGAAATTGAAGAATCATGGAAAATTCAATGTGTTAACTCATGGTGGAGATAATGAGAAGGAACATTTCTCTTGAAGACATCTCAAATACTGTAATAGTGATGTGTATGATTGTGAAGGATGAGATCATTAAGACCAAGGTAATGGTATGTTTTAAAGTTTATCTTAGCATATGTTCAGGGGGATTGTTGTTGAGGATTAATGTAATTTCATGGAGTTCTACATGCTGCTCAAGGTGAAATAGGAAAATTTATCTCAGTAAAGGAAAAATTCTTATGCTCGAGGGAACATTGGAAGGAAGCATCATTTTATGGTCACGTTCATAGGAGCTGTAAATAATCTATGCAAGATGAAATAAACATAAGTGGAGTATTAGCTAAGGGGAGCCCTTACTGTGTCAAGAGCATATTTTCATGTTTCCGAATGAATAAATTTGAAGACAATATTTTCTCAGGGGTGTTCTTGCAAGGTATGAGAATATTGTTTTTGTTTAATATTTTTAAATATAATTAGTTTGGTGTGCTTGTGCACCTTTTTCATAGACGTCAAATGGGGGGAGAGTGTGCTGGAAACTTGTTTCATTGTCAAGCATATCAGTTTGCCATCAAGTTTCAACGTGTTTCCATCAATGAAAAAGGGGAAAATTTTTACACCCTATTTCATTGGTAATTGTTGTCATTTATGTCAAATGCATTGATGGTAATGGGAGAGTGCAAGAGCATGTTTTTAAATATGACTTCATGAGGTTTCAAGAAGACATGGTCTTGGAAGCTAAGTGACAACACCATTTTAGGGTGGTTTCAGGTGCCCAATGAAGTGTAATAGGATGGTACAGGTCAGTAAAATCATGGGAGAGGCCTTGAGAGAGTATCTACAACATGTGTGAGCAAAGGTTAGGCTTAATTCAGCCTCAAGAGTTAGTTTTGTATGTTGTTCGAAATGGTGTTGAAAATAAGCGGTGTTCTTGAATGCAAATGAGATGGGAAAGAAACATTTATACCTATTATTTTTAAAAAAATCAATGGAGGTGATGGAGGAAGTTTTATTTATGCTTCATGCAAACGTTTGGTAAAATTTACACCATTTGGTCAAGTTATGTGAGTTGTTGTAAAACAGGCTTTTGAAAAGATCATTTTGAGTTTCTGGATTTTTTCCTTCAAACAAAATTATAAAGTCTACTTAGAATAAATAATAGAAGTAATTTTTGGAGTAACTTTTCCTAGAAAATATTGGGCAAAAATAATTTCCTCAAAAGGAGGTATGGCTGAAAAGTTATGAGCATTTTGGTGGAGTAGTTTTTCTCTCTCCTAGGTGTGCACCAAATCAATAAGAGAAAAAATATTAATTTTCACTCCAAGTATTGTTTCATCACCTTGATATTATCTTATTATCACATTAATTATGTTTATTAGAATCATAAAGCACTTCAATTCTTTAAGGAAATGGTAATTACTCTTGATACCATGTCTTAGTATGAATGCATCTGGAAGATGAATGATCTAGTTGTTTTAAATGGAGAATTGTCTCAAAAATTTCCCAGATAGATTCCACAGGTACATGATTTTTTTTTTTAGTATTTTTAAGTCCTCTTGGTGTAGTAAATAATTCAATCCATGTTGGCACATACTTGCCTTGAATGACATTGCTCTCAAAGCTCATAGAACACTTTGCTTTAAGAGTCTTATCTCCAAATGAAGTGTCTTAATCAGTTTGTCATCTTGAATACAGATAAATTAGAAGACAATTGATATGTTTTGAATAAGAGGTCACTAATTTTTATTTGATATGCTTAAAATTATAAGCTAACTAGTTTCAGGGTTACTAGTTTGAGTTCATCATTGGCATGATTGAAGACCATGCTAACTCAAGCCCATAAAAATTGTTGTGAGACAAAACAAAATCAACCTAAAAATGGATACATCATCCACTGTGAAATATCTCACTTGGTTGTAGAAGTGATTATGATCTCAATCAACTTTTTTTTTCTTTAGTTCAACTCTATAGTCAAGCTTTTCAACTTGTGCTTTCAACAGGGTTTCAACATAGTCTTGTTCCATCAAGTCATGGACTCTTTATTTTCTTTGAAAAGGTGGATACATGTTACAAGATCTATCAGAAGCTTTCTCACTTCATCATCATGCATTTTATTTTTTGAATAGTTAGTCTTTCTTGTCATTTCTAAAGAGGAAATTGCTTAATACCCTAGTATAGGGTTTCATTAAAGAAAATTTGATCTTGTGGTTGTTTGATCAAATGGAAATGGATGATTTTGGTTTGTAGCTCTACATGAATAGTATTAAGATGTTTCAAAATGTGGTGGTTCAAAACATAATGTATTGAATGATATTTTTCATCTCAAAAATATGGTAAATGTGAATATTGTTTTCTAAGACTACGAACTTTGTTAGTCCTCAATGATATACAAGTGTGTGTTTAAAAAATTTAAAAATAAGTTAAATCTAAGATCATGTAACATGTTGAGGATGATATTTCAAACATGATTGAGCTTGAAATTATTCATACTAAGTTTCAGAGTGTTCCAAAGCCCGTATTTTTACCATGACAAATTTTCAAGAAATATAAGGTTTTTGTTTTATCTCAAGTTGGTAGAAAGGTTTAAAGATTGACATCTTACAGTCATTGTGATTGAAGTTAGGTACCATGCTCATGTATATGCTCATGGCTCTCTTATAAAATATCAAATTTTTCTCTAAAACTATAAACATGGTGTAAAATATAGGTTGATGGTAAGTAAGAAGAACTTGAGTCGAAACCTCAATGGGAAGTAAAGGATTTTATAGCATTTTTGTGGTTAAATTTGAATCAAGCTCATGGAGAATACATAAGGTCTTAAAGTGTGAAGCTCATAAAATAAATGAAAAGGAGTTCAAGGGGTAAATATAATTTACAAACAAGAGTAAATAACTTATGAGTTCGATATTTTTGAGTATATAGGTTTGAATACAAGGAATATGAAGAGTTAGACACATGGTAGGACAAGAAGATACTTTTTGCAATGTAGGGTGTGTGATAAACTTATATGTGAGCTAGAAAAATGTGCGAAGACTATATGCCTGTGATGCAAGGTATATAGTGAAGTGGTGTCGATTTTCAAGCGAGAAAATACAATGATAGTGAAGGTATGAAGTGAGACTGTAAAAAAAGTGACAGAAATGTTTTGAAATTATTTTTAGAATATATATGTGTTTGCACTTGAATATACAGATAGAGAATTCAATGAAAAGGATGAATTCAGTGAATGTATAAGACTGAGAAAATGAATGGAACAGTGAAGTATGGCTCTTTGTAGAAAAGTATGATCTTGAGAATTCTAGAGATGTTGTCTTGTTTTGATTATCATTTAGTGGCATGAAATCAGGCTACTAAGTGTGTAAGAATAAATTTTTTAAAAATATCAGACTTAGTTGACAAGTAAAAATATTGAACTAGGTATTTAATAGTAATATAAACAAGGTGAAATAATTTAGTAGAGATTGATTGCAAATTTAGGGACATCATTAATTGTTGGAGACATTAACTCAAGAGTGACAAAATTGGTGGAACAAGTCTAGGTGGCAGCCTAGAATTTGGGGATTTTAAGCTTCCTTCTGAGTTGAAGCTCAATAAAGATCAATAGAATTTGATTAAATTGCATGGTGTTGAAGCCTCCGAGATCGGTAATGACTTGATAAAACCGAGGAGTAGCAGCTCTGGTTGAGTTGAAGCTCAACCTTCAAACTAATGTAACAAAAGTAGGAAAAATATGTCCTAAGCATAGATCATAGTTTCAGTGGGTTTTCTTCCCATCTTGGGTTTCCCATATTAAACATTGTGTCGATGTGTAATCTCTTGAAAAATTACTTGTGTGTGTTTTTATGATTTTATCATATCAAATTTTAGAAGGTAAATTTGTGAAGACACTGATTCACCCCCCGCTTAGTGTCCTAGTTTCTAACACTATAATGTTCCACCCTTTCGGCCAAAAGTAAAGTATCACATGATATATACAATATCTATCTCAAATTCATAAAAATTAAAAATTTGACAACATTGTTTCAATATGCAACTTATTGTTGACTAAAATCATTATTCTAAAGAGCTTACAAATTGATTGGTTCTCTATGATAGGATGGCATCCAAAAATGGTCATATCACAAGCATAAGGCATTACTATATTGAGGTATCCTATCTCACTTAGAGAAACACTCAAGTATCCAAAAAATTAAAAATTAAATTAGTTATGACTGTTTCTACCTCACTATTTATATTACATTACCTCTTGGGCTTATTGTTACCAATTACAACCATTATTTACTATATAGTTAATTCCATGAACTTACGAAATGTAAATCTCAGTACCCATTTATCGCTTTTAGACCTTTATCAGCATTTGGGATTTCCCCCTCACTTCTATACTAATTCATAACTCCACTATATTTAACACTTATTATGATTACACAATATTTTTTTCTTCCATTTTTTTATGTACAATTCTAATACTTGATTAGTATTTCAATCACACAATTTATACATATTTACTCCTTATTTTCTCTAAAAATCACTATTTAATAGAAACACAAGTTACTACTCTTTCCTATTGTTCAATCAAAACATCCATCAAGAATATATACAAAATTCAAAACTCTTCTTCATATAGTCCTGCTTATCAACAATAGTTGAATACTTACTCTATCCATTATCAATTTTTCTATTACATACTCTCGATATCCTAATTTCTCAACTACAAAATTCCCATATCTCTTATCATAAAATGTTTTACAAAGAAATTTCCTTTCATCTCATCTATTTCATTTAAAGTGGGGAATACATGGTTTGGCTATGTAGATAAATTTTATCATGTACAAATCAATATGCAAGTCTAATGACCAAATGGTCAAATTTGGATATGAATATGTAATAGAAGATAAAATAATAATTTACAAAATAAAACGATAGTGAATCTACTAAAAATGTAACAAAAAGAATACTATCAAATTTGTAAATCATTAATAGTAAAATACACTTGATAAATGCATACTACAAGCATGAAACATTATTTCCTTTCACATATGTAGTGTTTCAAAAAAATTGATCCTATTCCTTCTATAAGAACGATGTATGAAAAGATGGGAAACGTTATATAGGTGGAAACATTGTGATACTCTTCCTTTGGTGAGAGAGAAACCGATTCCCACATATTATGTAGTGCCCACTCTTCTTCGACATTGATATTATTTTGATTCTCTTTACTTTGGATTGGAGTTATAGACATTGTTGTCATATTTTATACATTGATAGATGGACATTGTTATATTTGATTAGATTATTTGATAGATAGTATGTATGTTTAGACTTATGACACGATTTACAAGATGGATTAAATGCATGGATTGACATATCGGTATTTTTGATCTTGAGCTACTATTTTACCGACACGTGCGATTTGATATATAGGTGTCCTAGATGATTTAGTTGATTTTTTGATATTATTACTATTTTTTTTTATTATTGGCAAATAGTTTTTTGAAAGGGACTATACCCTTGAATACAAAAGAAGGCCTGAGAGCCGGAATAAGAGTGAGAAACAGAGAGAATGGATCAAAATCCAAGTGTTACAACGAAGCTCCAAGTAGCTCAGAAACAGCTACTCAACCGAGACAAAACAGCAAAACAACAGCAAAAAAACAGCAAACCAACCGCAAAGAAACAACAGAAAAACAACAAAAATCAGCAGAAGCTCCCAGAGCTACTTCTTGGTAGCTTTATCTATACTGATCTTGATTTTCTTCCAGGCATGAAACATACCCAAAGCAGTCATATATATGGCGATCGGTCTTATCAAGCTCCTCAATGGTTCTTTTGCTTTCTTTTTCGTTGCCCCAAAGTGCAAAGGGACACCGCCGAGTTTGGAAACACTTTTGGCATGGCCTGGATGAACTAATTGATAAAATTGAAATATTTGAAATTTTAAACAATTGGTGAATTACTTGTTTTTAGTGATGACTTAGTTATGATATTTGATGATATGAATTGATATGTATATGCATTTGTTTTATTATCTCAATTTCGTTAATATGGCCACGAGGCCTTAAAGGTATTAGTTTTATTATTGTAGGAATTTACAACACACCAAATAAAAGGGAGATAGGAGACCAACAACGAAGGAATTTGGGGTATTGAAACAGGTCACCTTGGAAACTAGTGTAAATGTATGATGTTATTATTGTTGGAGTATTAGGAGGTCCCCATTGGGGGGTGGCCTCAAATGTGACCTTGGGTAAGTTTGTGGTTTTTCATTTTTGGTTTTATTTATTTGTGAGTAATTATACTTTGTTAGTATTTTGAGTCACTTTTATTATTGTTGTTAAGTACCTCTTTTAATTTAATTAAACTTGATTAGTTAGTGTAAATTAGAATGTAACAGAAGGAGGTAATTAATGTGAGTAGGTAAATCTTGGATTGTGTTGGATTTGAAAGGGATTTTATTGATTTTGAGTGGTGTGTATTCCATCTTGCATGTGAATTTCGGATTTTGACTTTCTAGCCCACTTTAGAGGCTTGTGGGATAATTTAAGCTTGTCCCACACCTCTTAAAGTCACCCACCCACTATGCCTATGATGTGAGGGGATTATTTTAGGCCTTTTTGTGTGTTTTAATGTAGAAAAGAGAAATTAATTGCACTTTTCTTACAAGAATATTTAATTATGTCATTTAGGGATGTGGGTTTGGGTTGGAGTGTGTAAGAGGGTTGTCATTCCCTTAAACACCAATTTATTGTGCTTTGGTATTTGGGTTTGACCTTGTGATGTGGAATGGAGGAGAAATGATGTGGCATACTACATGGAGCTACATCACTTCTCTCTCCTCTCTTTTCTATTTATTCTAATTTGTTTGAGGATTTTGGGGTTACTTCTTTTATTTTTGGTCTCTTTCATTTGGAGGTGCTTGCTTTTGGGAGTGGATTGTGTTTGTTTTGATTTGAAAAGGCTTGGAGCTTACTTGTGGATTGGATACTCTTGCAATGACAAGATAGGGTCTTCATCCATGTTTCTTTTGATATTTTGTTGTGCATTTGTTTGTAAATGGGTATGTTTCTTGTGCATGATTTTGGGAAGTAGAATGGCCTTAGGTTGTGTAGGAGAAAATAGAAATGGGGATAAATTTAGGAGGGAGGCATAAGATTTTTTATTGGGTAATTTAGGAGGGAGTTGGGTTGGGGTGTCCCTCCTTGTGATAAGTAAAATTTGTGCTTATCTTGTTAGTTTATTTTGGGAGGCATACGAGTGAGAGAGGCATAAGAGTTGTTTTCTTAGAGGAGGCATAATATTTTTGTTTGTTGTGATTGGGTTCTTGGAGGTTTTAAGGTGGGCACCCAAACCCTTGGGAAGCATAAATATATTCCCCGTGTTTCTATCTCTTTCTTGGCTTGAGTTTAGAGTCTTTGTGTTAGGAAACTTGTGTGTGTTGATGTGATTTTGTTGTTATTCTTGTGTAGAATGTTTAGTTTGAATGTAATGTGGAATCCTTGTTAGGTTTTCAATGGTTGTTTAATACCCCTCATTGCTTCTTTTTTGGGGCCTAGGGGCCAATGAGTAAGAAGGCTTCTCTTCCTCATTGCATTATTGGTTGGGTGGAGAGTGTTTCCTACACTCCCATTTGGGTTTTGTGTTTGGAATGTGGGAAGAAGGTGGAGTTCAAGTGAAGAATGGTCTTAGTGAAATTTGGAGAAAATAAGCAAGATCCATCTTTGTAAAAATTTTACCATGTTGTCTCCATTTGATTGGAGGGCTTGTAACTTGAATTTTTTTAGAATTTCAATCTCTTGTAAATATGTTGAGAAATAGTTTATTTGTATTGAGATCTCAAAATGTATGTGTGTTGGAAAGTAAGAAAAAGAATTTGTATTTACTACTATGTATATTACTTCATTTTGAAAACTTTACTAAGATTATTTTGAATGAAAAATTTTCATTTTAAATATATTTGTTCTTGTAAAAGAAAACCACCAATTTTTGCATTGTTTAGATGAAGTAAAAACTTGAAATGGAAATGAATTTCTGTTAATATAAGTTTGTATCATTGCCTCAAAAGTATGATATGTTTCATTTTAAAATATTGAGAATGTTGTTAAAATGCACTTGTTTTTGAATGGTTGGCATTTGCTTATTATGTTGAAGAAAGGAAATAGTTTCTTATTCCTTATTGAAAAGAAAGTGTATTAGAAAACATGGAAGTTTTGTTACATTTCTTATTAAGTTGTAGGAAAGAAAGTAGTTTGTTATTTTTTTTTGAATGAGTAAAAATCTTCCCTTATAAAATATATTGGGTTGGATAAGAAATCTTATAATTCTTTAAATTTTAGACTTAAATGGAATAAGAAAAAGAAAGAATGAAATAAATAATAAATAAATTTATATATACATCTATGCCTAGATATAACTATGATTAAGTTTAATTATACAAAATTGTTTTACAAATTTTTATATATATTAAACTTATTATTGTTTTATTTGTATTAACAAAAGAGAACTAAATGGGTATGATTACTTTGATATTATTAATGATATTAATATTAATACATATTAATATATATATATATATATATATATATATATATATATATATATATATTGTTAGGGATCAATTTTATGGGGTCTAAGAATTGTTAGGGATTAGAACATTCGAACATCATTGTTGAAGGTGATTCCATTAATATTATAAATCATCTTAATCAGATACACCCTCTAAGTTGGACTATTAAAGATTTCATTCAGAATCTATTAATATATGCCATACCTTCAAAAATATTAAAATTGGTCATACTTATAGAGAGGGAAACAAGGTGGCGGATACCTTAGCTAACTATGGTACCAATAATAATTTCACCACTTGGGATAGTGAAAAAAAAAACACGCAGTACAAAATGGTATTACCAAGGATAATTATGAGCATTCACATCTTATATAGAATATCTAATGAGATTGCATGGGATTTGATGGATAAGAAATATGGCACATGTGAGAGGAGTTATTCTAATTACTACCATAAACTTTTGCATGCTTCTCAAATTTCCAACTGGATACTTAAAAACAAGTATAGTCAAAACAAAAACAATATTTTCACTGGTGGTTTGCAACAAAGTAATCATGGAAATAACAAAGGAAGAAATATGGGGGGAGCTCCATGCCAGTTAGAACCCAACTACAATCCTGCTTGGAAGGAGAATGATGAGCTATGGAATTATCTTCAAATGAGGGGTGTCTCCAAATTTATCGAGAAAATACAAGGTCATGATCAGCACATTTCAGTGCATTTTTCCATAGATTGGAAGGACAGGAAGGTTAAATATGGAGGTCAAAGGGTGTTGATGAATGAGGAGCTAATTACGAGGTTACTAGGCTAACTTTGGATGGAATCCAGTTCTTTAGCAAAAGGGTTGACAAAAATGCTGAAGCAAAGAAGTTTGCTAATGCAGGGGAGGAGATCATCTTCGTTATGGTGGCATTCAAGTAAGCTCCATACCGAACCCTTTAATGAAATTACTAAAATGATGGTGCGGTTTATATCCCTTGAAGGTCACTACATTATTGTTCCCACCAAACACTTGGTTTTCCTTAATCACTTCAGGAGAAATCTTGTTGTTTGCTTCCCGCACTATCTCTTGAATTATTTAGAATGCTCCATTCTTGATTTTCAAAAACATACTAGGGCCATCCCCTCTACTAGGGACTCGTCTTTCTCCAAGTCACAAACATTGCCTCATCAATTTCCCCGCCATTCTTGTTTCCCCCGGCATTCATCCCACTCCCTCTCATAGCACACCCACTCCCAACCCGAATAACTCTTCTAATATTAGGAATGTCAAGGATAAGAACCCGGCACCCCACAAAGTGACCCCACATCCCTCTAGCCATGTCCTTCAGAGTAATAAGGATATCGGAATGGTTCACAATCTCTTGCACATTAGTAATGCAGGGAAGAAAAATGCTTCCTAGCACAAGAGGGAAAATATTCTCTTTAGAATGGAAATGTTGGAAAATGAGGTAGAAAGTATCAAGAAAGAGATACATCAATTAAACAAGAAAAATGGGAAAAGAAAGATGAATGAAGATGTGGGTTTTGGCATAGATCAGACTGAAGAAATTTATATAAAATTGAACTCATTGGATAATAGGCTGGGGAGATATAAGGATAGACACAACCACAATATGGCCATCTTAAAAACCATAAGTGAGTTTCTTGAACAACATTTCAAAAGAATCACATTGTTAAGTGTCATCCCTAAGGATATTTGGGGTACTTGAATATGAGAGAAATCATGTCATATCATAGTTGGACGTTAATGACGTAACACATGTCACCACTGGAAATTTTTACCTCCATGCGGACCATCGGATCAAGGATTGAAAAGGCCTCGAAGAAATAATACCTCCACAGGCACACTTTGGAGAAGATAAAATTGATGTTTTGTTTCTAATAGTTTGCTGCTTTTTTGTTGTTTAGTTGAAGTTATGTCGCTATTTTTTTAGTAGCTTCTCTTTTTACTACTATTGGACTTATCATAATATCTGGATTCGAGATCCTATTTCGATGCTTTTTCGTGTTGATCTCAAGGTTGTTGATCCTTTGTTGTAATAAGGTATAGGCCCTTAAAAACTATTTTATTTAATAATATATATATATATATATATATATATATATGTATATATTAATAGAAATTTATATAAAGAAAAATTTATAATTAAAAAAATGTTTTTTTGTGTTAAGACCCTTAGCCACCTGCGCACTGTAAGGCTGGTATGGTATTAGTGGGAAATGGGGAGGGTCTCGACCCCACCCCAACCCATAGTACTATGGGATGGGGAGTGGGGTCGATGACCCCCACCCGCCCACCCCCAATACATAAACAATGCCCCTATTAAAATTCTGACCCATCGAATATTAAATCTTACCCTTTTTTATATGCACCACTCTTATTACATTTACTCGACCTTGTTAGCATTAATACAACTTGTTCCAAATAGTAACCGTGACATTATTTTGGGAAGTACACATAGACACACATATATTTGTATATATATTATTTTATATAAATAGAATTTGGGGTTATTTTAAAATGTAAAACAAATAGACACACACACCAACATATACACACACCCATATACTTGTTGTATATATATATGAATCATTTGTACATATACATCATTTAAATATAACTAAAATGGGGGAAAATGCCCATATATCCAAATAGCTAAAATACAATGAAATGGCTCAATAATAAGCAAAAATTTAGAAAAATCCAAAAAGGGTTGCAAATAGAATTAACAATGAAATGATGAGTATCCATCCATGTGTCTTAATATCTACCCATGGCCTCCTTTCTTCTCCTTCTTCTCCTTCCAAAAACCTACAAAACAAAATGAGGAAATAAGTCAAAAGAATGAATAAAAGCTTTCTAAAAAGAAGTTTAGGGTTAGTTTGAATCCCTAAGATCCAAGGGCCCAGATTTAATCCATCCAATGGTTAAGAAACATCCCTACAAAAGTTAGGTGAGAATTAGGTGGGAATGTATTTTTAAAATAAAATGCATGGGTAGCTTATGAATGGGGCCACTTAAGGGGTGTAGGAGGTAAATTTATTTTATGACCTTAATGTTTAGTTGGTGACTCTTAAAATAAAAGCCCTTGACTCTTGTGTTTTATTAAATCAAATTTACTCAATAGTAACTAGGAAACATTTATATTAAGGATTAAATTTATTTGTGTTTATCTAAGGGGAGGGTAACTTTAGAATTGATCCTATAATAATGTGATGCCCACTAAAAAAACCCACTTGAGACCCAATGAACAACCTACGGTTAGATAGGAAAATTATGGAATAATGTTTTTTTAAAAGAGTCTACAACTAAGTTACAAGACAATAGTTGTTACTAACAGTTTCAAATCAATTCTAATCTACTAGAATATACTTTTCTTTAGTTAATAATTATTAGAGGTCACAAGGTCCACAATTTAGGGTTAGAAATTTCAATTGGGTTAAGAGGGTAATTCCTCAACATACCCACTCTCTAACAGACTTAAAGATTCAACTTGATTTTTTCAAATTTAACGCATTAAAAATTTTCCTAAAACATTCCCATTGGATAGGAAATTTCTTCACCTTTCCAATAATATTATAAGTCCTCCTAACTCCTCATATTTCTCAAGTTATAGGCCGGCGGACCTTGGGAGGAAAATTTTCCCAAAGAGTAGGCTTGCGGGCCCAGGAGAGAAATTTTTCCCAAGGGGGGTCGGTTGGCCCGGGGAAAAAATTTCCCACCGATGGGTCTGTGGGTTACAGGAGAAATTTTTCCCAAGGAGACGTTTTGGAAATTTCCCATGTGGGGCAAAAATCCACCTTCGTATCCGCACTCCCGAGAGTCCGCAAGGGACACGTGGCACCTTCTAATCCAACGCGTGGAACGCAGGGGTGACGTGCATAAAAGTATTTTAATTCCTAGAGGGTGAACAGGATAAAATTTACTTGCGCCTCCACTGACACATCGCGATGCCATGTGACAGCTCTCCCGATTGGCAGGGTAGGCGGGTGGCGGGAAAATGTAGAAAGTTTTCCCAATTTTTTCTGAAAATGTAAAAGGTAGAAAGGAACTCGCTTCCCCGCTGATGCCTCGTGATGCCACGTGATAGATCCTGATTGGCTACAAGTAGGAGGGGAAAATTTAGAAAATTTTACCAAATTTTTTTTAGTGCTAAGTTAAGAAAGGGATCCACCCCTCTCTGTCAATGCCTTGTGGTGCAACATGGCAGCCTCGATTGGCTGGGACGGGGTGGTGGTGGGGAAAATTAAGAAAATTTTCCCCAAAAAATTTCCTAAGCGCTAAGGGAAAATTCGGACCCATGGGGTCCGCCAAGGAAATTTTTCCCAAATTTTTTTTTACAGTTAGAATATTTTATTTTTATGCCAAATGAAGAAAAACTTCAGAAGGCCATAACTTTTGATAGAGAACTTAGTTTTGGGAAAACAAGGAATTTTTGGAAAGCTCTCGATGTCCTCTTTACACAAGAATCATTAAATTTTGATTTTGATAAATTTTAAGGGGTCAATTTTGTGAAAACATTCTGCAGGCTTTTATAGTGCAAACTGGTAAATTTTAACTTATAAAATTTTGTTCAAATTTGTCATTCTTTCTCCTTCAACATGTCAAACAAACATGGATGCTTATATTAGGAAAGTGTTAGGATAGATTTCAAGTGTAAAATTTTTGGTTTGATTTGCATTTGAAAATTACAATTTTCTTTTTACAACAAAAAGCCTGCAGATTTGCCTTGGCTCGATTGGAAGGTTTTCAAGACATTTCCTTAAGTGTTTTAGATTGGTTTGGGATCATTTTGGCCTCATTAATTCCAATTTATTATTTCATTTGCCTCTTATCTATTTGCAGGGTTATTTGAACATTTGATAAAGGAATTTTACAAGGTATACCGTGAATTGAAAGAAGTGTATACATTTCTAGAACAAAGATTAAACTATCTCTTTTTCCATGAAATAAAACATTGAATTCATTCCATGCTAGTCTTAAATAGTTTTCTTTCCTTCAATCAAACATTAAAACAAGAATGCATCTTTTATTCTTTTCAAATCATGCACTTCACAAAACAGAGTATTACATTTTCTTCATACACATTTCTTTCTTTCAAATAGAGATTACAACTCACATATAGGTGATAAAATTCAATACAATGATGCAATTTGAGGAAGGTTATGTAATCCTTTATTGATTACATAAAATAAACTTCCTTCTTTCATTCTTCAATTTCATCATACAGAACACAATTTTTTTTTGCTTTCAAAAGAATAGAACAAAGTATGTCTCTTTCACATTACAAATTACACTTTCATAACCAATACAACATATTTCCATTACAAAACATATACAAGTTCATCCACTTCAAGTGGGAAAGGTTACAACAAGATTTCATTTCAAAGGGACTACCAAATTGTCTTTGTCTCAGCTCCAGAACAACAACATGCATATTTCTCATCCTTCCAAATTGTGATCACAACAAGAGTAGGGGAAAGGCAACGCTCTCCACCAAACCAAGACATCCAATGAAAATGGAGAAGCCATCCTTCTTCATTGGCCCCCAAGCCCCAACCATAATGCAATAAAAGATGTGATCCAACTCATGGCAACAACAGGCTTCCACAAACACACAAGCAACATTTTCACAAAAAAACACAGTCTCAAAACAAAATGTAGTTTACAACTACATTAAAGCATGACAAACATTATTGAGGCTTCATCAAGCAAGCCAAAGGAGCAAGAAACTATGGGGATGCTTCTTATGCCTCCCAAAAGGGGAAATGGGTATCACCACCTGAATTACAAACCGCCAAAATATAGTATATCAAAACCCTGACATTCCTTATGCCTCCCCAAGTACCCCTTATTCCTCACATTTCCTTATGCCTCCCCAACCTCTTATGGCACCCCATAATGAGTAAATAAATACAAGATATTTATTTGTAAGATGGAACCCAAAACTCCTCCACTACCTCCCTAAAACACACTTGTGCCTCCCACAAAATAAACCCCATAGTTTTCTCCTACACCATTCCTAGGCCATCTACCCAACAGCCCACAATTATGCAAAAACATTCACACATTAACATTATCATTTATAAAATAAGAGCATTTCAAGAGCCAAGATAATACCTCTCCATGTTGGAGTTTCCCAAGTTCTAAACAACATTTTTTTCTAAGAAACAATAAAAAATCCTCCAAACAACAAGCATGAAACAATCTTCAAACTTCTCCAAAAGCAAAAGCTCCCAAAACAACAAGGAATTCACCCAAGAATGAAGTCTCCAAAGTGAAGTAATCCAAAACAAGGAAAGGAATTTGAATTTTATAATAGAAGAGGGAAGGGAAGAGGATGAGGTGGATCCATGTACGATGCCACATCACACATCCTCAACCCCAACCCCAAAAGTCAACTTCATTCTCCAATGCATAATAAATACGTGGGTGAATAATATGATAGTTTACTTACATACTCAAATCAAACCCACACCCAAAGGACTAAAATTAAACCATGTATGAAAAGTGTAATTAAAACTTACAATTTGACTTACACAAATGCATTAAAAAGTCTAAAATCAACCGTCCAACCATAGGTATGGTTGGTAAATGAATTTAAGAGGTATGAGACAAGTTTAACTTGTCCCACAATCCTTAAAATCAGCCTTCAAGAAAAATTCAATTTCCAAGAAGGTGAAGTGTTTCACACTCAAAAGTTAACTCACACATCATTGACACATCTCTTACAACACTTTAATTTAAGTCCAACATCTCTATTAATTACTTTCCTATGACATATTTTATTAATTAACTTAACAACATGATTACTCACAATATTACACACCATTTAATGAATAATGAAAGGGTCAATGCACCACAAAATAAACACATGCAAACATAAACAAAGGAACCAATAAATAAATACACATAACCCCTTGGTCACATTTAAAGGTGATCCCCCCATGGGAATCCCTAACACACAAAAAACACACACAAACAAATACTAGCTACCATGGTGACCTTGTTGAATTCATCTATAATTTCAATGTGGTTGGTCTCCAATCCCCCGATATTTGTTATGATATTTTAATCTACAAAACACGAATACATCCTTCGGCCTCGTGGCCATATCAAAACATCTAAAATAATATAAATAAAATTCTAAAATCATCTAGATATATGGATCACAACAACATCTAAGCAACCAACAAGATCATTTGTAATTTTACTCAACAACTATATCATCATCAAATAATTTCCATTTCTAGGTCTACTCACAATATCCAAATATCACATGTCCAACAACATCCATAGTATAACCATGTCAAACAGTATATCAACATCAATATCCAAAATGTCTCTAATAATCATCATGCATCATAACTGAATCAAGTCAACAATAATCCATGATCTAACATCTAACATCATACTATAATAAATTCCATAATCATGTCCATAATATAATCAACAATATCATGATCAGTATCAAAAAAAAGGTGTCAAAGGGAAGTGGGCACTACATCCCCTCCCACTTAGACTCGAATTCCTCCTAGAAGTCACTAGAAAAAATGTGGAAATTTAACTCATAGTAAAGTAGCATCCTCCCATGTAGTTGCAGTGTCATCATATCCGTCTCACCGCACCTAGACCTCGATCAACCTCTTCGAAGCCCCAAAGGCCCAGGTCCTGCGATCTAGGATGCAAATGGGATACACCATCACCTGCCCCTCATCCTCCACCTACAATGAGGTCCAATATAACACATGAGAAGGGTTTGCAACATATCTCCTAAGAACTGAAACATGAAACACATCATGTATGTGAGACAAGCTGGGTGACAATGCTAGATGGTAGGCCAAAGGGCCGATACGCTCCAAGATCTCAAAAGGACCCACAAATCTAGGAGCTAACTTAGAACCTTTTCCATAACGGATAGGGCTATTGTGTGTCCTGACATAAAGGAACACCTTCATGCCCACATAAAAACTATGATTAGTCCTATACTGATCTGTGTACTTCTTCTACATGTCATGTGCCTCCTGCCGCAATCTCTGTCTCGATCGATCAAAACCACCTTCTGTTCCATGTCCCACAAAAAAGTTAGTCCAAGAGAAACCCTGTCCTCTAACCTGTCCCAACTAAGAGGTGTCCTACACTCTCTACCATACAAAACCTAAAAGGATCCATGCCTACAGAAATATGAAAACTATTATTGTAGCAAACTCCACCATAAAGTACAGTACTCCTTCTCCCATATCTAGAATGGTCATCCATCACATACATCCCGAGATTTCCTCTAAAATATGATTCACCCGCTCAATTTCTCCATCTTTCTTAGGGTGATATGCTTTGTTGAAGTTGATTCTAATCCCGAGGGCATACTGCATGGTAGTCCAAAAATGGGAAGTATACAAAGGATCATGGTCACAAATGATCTTCCGTAAAATCCCATGCAACCTGACAATCTCATCAAGATAGACCCATGCCACTGCACTGGTTATATAAGTTGTCTTCACTAGAGAAAAGTGAGTAAATTTTTTCAATTTATCAACCATGACCATGATGGCGTCGTGGTGATATCTCGACATCGGTAGCCCAATAATGAATTCCATGGAAATGGTGTCCCATTTCCACTCTAGTATAACATGAGGAAAGAGAAGGCCACCTGGATGCTGATTTTCAGCCTTCACTTTCTGGCACTCTAAACATCATGACATGAACTGGGCCATGTCTCTTAAAATTCCTCTCTAATGATACAACCGTCTCAAGGTAGCGTGCATCTTCTTCACCATCGGATGGGCTAAATAGGGTGTCCAATGTGCCTCTGTCAAAATGTCCTACCTCAAGCCTCCATCTCTGGGAACATAAATTGGCCTCTGTGCCTAAGAAGACCATCTGCCTCTAAGGAAAAACCATCAAACTTCCCCTCGAGGGGTCTCTAAGACTTGATCTCTACTCGAACTGCAATGTAGAAGCTATTAAGAGGAAGTTGTTGAAGAATCCTGATCTGAAAATATGTGCTCACTGAGGTGGCCATAGCCACACATGTCTCCATTTTCTAAGAGTGTCTACCACCACATTCTTCTTCCCCTTCACATGCTCTATCTCCATATCATACTCACAAAGTAACTCCATCCAAGACCGTTGACGAGCATTGAGATTGGGCTATGTGAAGAGATGGCGAATACTCAGGTGATCTATCCTATGTTTGAATCTTCACCAAGAGAAAGTGCCTCCATCGAACCAAAGCGTGCACAACTGCCACAAGCTCTAGATCGTGATTCAGATAATTAAGCTCATAATCCTTGAGTTTGAGAGACTCAAAAGCCACTACTCTTCCATCCTATATCAACACACCTCAAAGCCTTGCTAAAGAAGCATCCGTGCAAACGAAAAACTCACCATGTGGATCTAGCACTACAAGGATAGGTGTTGTAGTGAGGCATTCTTTTAGTGTACTGAAGGCTTGCTTACACCTGTTTGACCAAAAAAAATTCTTCCCTTTTCATTAAAGGGAAGTGATGGGGTGTGCAATCTGAGAGAAGTCTTGAATAAATCTCCTGTAGTAACCTGCTAGTCCCATGAAGTTGCGCACCTCTATCATAGTAGTGGGTGTTGGCCAATCCATAATAGCTCTAATCTTGGAAGGATCGATGATGATACCTTTCCCATAAATGATATGTCCCAAATACTACACCTTCATTTGAAAGAATGCACACTTCTCCAAGTTCCCGTAAAGTTGCTTCTCTCGAAGACACTGAAGAACCTAGCAAGGTGCCCCTCGTGCTCCTCACGCGTACGTGAGTAAATAAAAATGTCATCAAGGAAGATGAGCATGAAGTGATATAAGAAAGTCTTGAATACCCCATTCATCAAACTCATAAATACCATGGGGGCATTAGTCAAACCAAAAGGTACCACTGTGAACTCATAGTGGCCATATCTCATATGGAAGGTGGTCTTATGAATGTCCACCTCTCAAAATCCTCAATTGATGATAGCCTAACTTAAGGTCTATCTTAGAGAAAGTTGTGGCTCCCTTCATCTGATCAAACAAATCATCAATGCATGGAAGGGGATAATGATTATTAATCGTTACCTTATTCAGATGGCGGTAATCAATACACAACCGCAAGGATCTATCCTTCTTCTTTACAAAGATCACCGGTGCACCACAAGGGAACATGCTAGGATGAATTAGACCCTTCTCCAGAAGGCCCTCAAGCTGTAACTTGAGCTCGTATAGCTCTGGGTGGTCATCCGATAAGGTGCTAGTGAAATAGGCTCTGCTCCCAAAATCGGAACTATATGAAAATCAATCTCATGTGGGGGTGGTAACCTCGGTATCTCCCTTTGAAAGACATATGTAAATTCTCTCAAAATGGGATGGTCATGTAACAATGGTCCACTAGACCCATCCCCTGATTTTTCATTGATTGTAATAGCATACATCTGACAACCTCGTCACACACACCGCTTAAGCTACATAACGGAGATGGTGCAAATAGAAATGGGTCTCCTGACCCCCACTATCACTACCTCCACTCCTAGATCATTTGTGCAAGATATGATATTGTGGTAGTAATCCACTCTGGCTCACATGCGCGGATAACCAATCCATGCCCGAGATGCTTCCATAAGATCCCAATGGAAGGATACAAAGATCCGAGGTAGTGGTGAAAGGTCCCAAATCCACCACACACTCCTTAACTAAGGAGTCTATAGAGATCTTGGCTCCAAAAGCCATCTCAATATCCTAACTATGACCTTGCCTAACTGCCACCAGATTGCATCACTCTACTAAATATGGTGTAATAAAAGAGTCAAAAGAACTAGAATCAAACAAAATGGGTAGGAATGCCTCTAATGTTACCAGTAGTCATAATAACTGTACTTTGATGCTCTATCTAGTGGTTCTCGACCGATGCGTACATCCTATGACTGCGCCCCATATAAAAAACGTAGGCTCTGAGATCTGTGTCTTACCCTTATTATTAGGGTTATGTGGGCATTATCTCCAAAAATGTCTAGTAACACAACACCCAAAACAACCGCTTGATCCTCTCCCTTGTGTAGCAAGTTTGGCCGGTACTTTGAAGGTTTGTGGTGTGGATCACATGATGATCTAGATGTGGTCTACTTGAGGTCTCTGTGCGTAGCTCCTGTTGCTCGAGTGAGCTCTCTGGGAACCTTGTGTCCTGATGGGACCCCTAAAAGGTGGCATCATACTCTCTGAGACCTCTATGTGCATCAAACCTCTGTGGAGGTCTATAAGGTGGGTGGGACTGCTCAACTGGCTTTTCTCTATCGTCCTCGTAAAGATGAATGTGTTAAACCCTTTCCACCACAAGGAATAGGTACTGACCCCCTCGATATGTTGTCACTGCATATGTTGTATGTAGCTCCAGACTCGGTCTCTAGCCTGTTGTTAGGGTCTTTCCCCAAGTCTCCTCTCCTCTATATAGGCCTTCTCGTTAGCCTCAACCAATGTCTGTGACAATGGATCCAAAGCGCACCTCCAATGTCTAGATTCAGCCCCTGGATGAACTTGTGGATCTGCATCTGCTCATCTTGCATGTAATCAACATACTAGAGTACATCCAAAATCTACTCTCACACTCGACCACTTTAAGAGATGCGTGTTAGAGGTCATGAAACTCATCTATCCGTTGTTGTATGAACCTCAAGGATAAATATCTACTCTGGAATGCTCCTCAAAGAGCTCCCAAGTAATCGTCTTAGAATCAACATGGAGCTTAATGCTCCTCGATCCACTACTCGACACCAGCTCCATACCTTAATAGATGGATTGAAACACGAATTTTGTGTTGCTAACAACAAGGGAAAAGCTTGAAGCATCTGCTCAAGCTCACCAACTAGGCCTCTGCCTGAAATCCACCCATGTCACCAGAATAATGTGATGGCCGAAGCTTCAAGATCTCCCCGAGAACTGATGAAAAGTAGCTATGGTCTCAATGTCCTTTACGCTTCCCTCAATTCTCATCCCTAAGCCTAAATCCGAGACATCTCCCTATGTCCTAAAACTTGGTCACCCCGTCCCTCTATGGTGACTCTACTCTGGCTAACTCTGCATGGAAGTTCTCTCCTCCATGCTCCTCGCTTGGGTCAAGAGTGATAGATGAACCTCAATGGAAGTGACTCTATCATGTCTGGCTGCATGTCCTCCTACTGATCCTCCATGTAGATCGACATTAAAATTCTGAAGAGTCTATAAAATATGTGGTAGGATAGTTGTTATGACATGCTCTAGAGGTGGTATGCCTAGGTCTATGTGAAAAGACTCTTCATCTTGGTGAAAGGTCCCAAATTCACTCCTCGCAGGAGAAAGATGAGATTTAGTTCCTTATTCTACGTTTTACTTAGTTTCCATGTTTACTAAATTATGTAATTTCTAAACTAAGTTGTCTTCTAGATTTAAAAGTGTCCTAGGTTTAAGGTTCATGTCTCAAGTTTTCTAGTGTACCCAATGGCCCAAGATTTTGAACCTCGCTCTGATACCAAGTGTGATGCCCGGTAAAAACAACCCACTTGAGACCCAATGAACAACCTAGGATTAGATAGGAAATTTATCACCAATAGTAGGCTCTAGATTTGTATCTTACCCTTGTTATTAGGTTTTTATGGGCATCTCTCCAAAATGTCCAATAACACCACACCCAAAACAAGCTAGCCCGATCCTCTCCCTTGTGTAGTAGGTCCACCGGTACTTTAGAGGTCTGTTGTGTTGATCAAGATGATTCGACTATGGTCTAATGAGGTCTCTGCTAGCGAGATCCTCACCGAGTGAGCTCTATGGGAACCCTGTCTCCTAATGGGAACCCTAGGAGGAGGCCCCATACTTCGACCTCTCTCGTGCATCAAACCTCTTGGTGGTCTATAAGGTGGGTGGGACTATTACTACTATTGATGTTATTATTGTGTTCTAAAAGATGAATGTGTTGAACCCTGTCCACCACAAGGAAGAGGTATTGACCCCCTCGATCTATTATCATGTCTCTATATGTGTGGCTCCGATTCGGTCTCTAGCCTCACTGGGTATTTCCCAAATTCTCCTCTACTATATAGGCCTTGTTGACGACGCCTCGGCTATAATGTCTATGGACAATGGATCCACACTACACCTCAAATGTCTAGATTCATCCCCAGATGAACCTATGGATCCGCACTTGCTCATCCTACATGTAATCAACATACTAGAGTAGATCTAAAATCTACTCTCATACTCAGCCACTATAAGAGATTCCTGTCGAGGTCATGAAACTCATCTATCCATTGTTTTATGAACCTCCATGACAAATATCTACTCCAGAATGCTCTTCAAAGATCTCCCAGGTAACTATCTCAGAAATCAACATGGAGCTTCTGCTCCTCTATCCACCACCAGACACCAGCTCCATCCCTTAATAGATGGATCGCAACACGAGATTTCGTGTTGCTAGAACAAGGAAAAGCTTAAAGCATCCACTCAAGCTCACCAACCAGGCCTCTTGAAATCCACCTATGTCACTAGAATAATGTGATGGCCGAAGCTTCAGGATCTCCTTGATGTGATCTGCAACTGTGGTTTGACGGCCTTTAGGCCTCTCTACATGCTCATCCCTAAGCCTAGGGCTCGAGACCTCTCCTATGTCCTGAAACTCGGTCACCCTATCCCCTCTCTATGGTGACTCTGCTCTGGCTGAATCTGCATGGAAGTTCTCTCCTCCATGCTCCTCACTGGGTCGAGGTGATACATGACCCTCAATGGAAGTGACTCTATCATGTCTGGCTGCATGTCCTCCTACTGATCCTCCGCGTAGAGTGGCATTAACATCTTGAAGAGTCTGTAAAATCTATGGTAGGATAGTTGCTACAACATGATCTCGGAGGTGGCATGTCTACATCTATGTGAAAAGGCTCTCATCCCATCTGCCTTCATGCATAAGCAAGATGAGAGTTAGTTCATCTTTCTAGGTTTTATTAGTTTTCATGTTTACTAAATTATGTAATTTCTAAATTGATTTTGTCTTCTAGATTTAAAAGTGTGCTAGGTTTAAGGTTCATGTCTCAAGTTTTCTAGTGTGCCCAATGGCCCAATATTTTGAACCTCGCTTTGATACCAAGTGTGATGCCCGCTAAAACAACCCACTTGAGACCCAAGAACAACCTAGGATTAGTTAGGAAAATTATGGAATAATTTTTTTAAAAAGAGTCTACAACTAGGTTACAAGACAATAGTTGTCACTAATAGGTTCCAGATCAATTCTAATCTACTAGAATATACTTTTCTTTTGTTAATAATTATTAGAGGTCACAAGGTCAAAAATTTAGGGTTAGAAAGTTCAATTAGGTTAAGAGGGTAATTCCTCACCATACCCACTCTCTAATAGGATTAAAGATTCAACTTGATTTTTCTCAAAATTAACACATTCAAAATTTTCCTAAACCATTTCCATTAGATAGGAATTTTTCTCACCTTTCCAATGATATAAATAAGTCCTCTTAACTCCTTGTATTTCTCAAGTTATGGCCAATGATGGACCTTGGGAGGAAAATTTTCCCCGAGAGGGTCTACGGGCCATGGGGAGAAATTTTTCCCCAGGGGGTGGGTCGGCGAAGGCGGGGAGAAAATTTCCACCGGCAGGTCTGCGGGCAACGGAGAAATTTTCCCGAGGAGTGGGTTGGCGAAGGCTGCATGAGACGTTTTGGAAATTTCACGCGTGGGGCGAAAAACCACTTTTGCACCCGCGATTCCACTCCACAAGGGACACGTGGCACCTCCTAAGCCAACGTGGGGAAAGCGGGGTAGCGGGGATAAAAGAATTTTAACACCCAGAGGGGTGAAAAGGGTAAAATTCACCCGCACCTCCACCGTTGATGCTCGCAATGCCACGTGGCATCTCCTAAGTGGTTGCGGTAGCGGGCGATGGGGAAAATTAGAAAATTTTCCCAAAATTTGGTGGAAATAAAAAGGTAGAAATGAACCCGCTTCCCCACCTATGCCTCATGACACCATGTTGTAGCTCCCGATTGGATGCGGGCCAACGGGGGGGAAATTTAGAAAATTATCCCAATTTTTTTTTTTGAAGCGCTAAGTTAAAAAGGGATCCGCCCCTCTACGAACTCCTCGTGGTGCCATGTGGCAACCTCTCGATTGGCTACAGTGTGCCACTAGCTCGACGGGGAAAAGTAGGAAATTTTTCCCAAATTTGTTTTCCTAAGCACTAAAAGAAAATTCGGACCCGTGGGTCCGCTAAGGAAAATTTTCCCAAATTTTTTTGATAGTTAGAATTATTCTTTTTTTTTACGCCAAATGAAGAAAAACTTCAGAAGGCCATAACTTTTGATAGAGAGCTCAGTTTTGGAAAACAAGATATTTTAAGAAATCTCTCAACGTCCTCTTTACACAGGATTCATTAATTTTCATTTTGATAAATTTTAAGGGTTAATTTCATGAAAACGTTATGCGAGGATTTTACTGGCAAACTGGTAAATTTTAACTTATAAAATTTTGTTCAAATTTTTCATTCTTTCTCCTCCAACATGTCAAATAAACATGGAGGTTTTATTAGAAATTTTAGATAGATTCCAAGTGTAAAATTTTGGTTTGATTTTCATTTGAAATTACAATTTTCTTTTTTACAACAAAAAGCTCGTGTAATTTGCCTCGGCTCGATTTTGAAGGTTTTCAAGACATTTCCTTAAGTATTTTAGATTAATTTGGGATCATTTTTCATTAAGTCAATTTTAATTATTTCATTTTTATTTCTTATCTAGGTTCGGGGTTATTTTTTGATAAAGGAACTTTACAAGCTATACCGTGACTTGAAAGAAGTGTATAATTTCAACAAGATTAAACTATCTCTTTTTCCATGAAATAAAACATTGAATTCATTCCTTGCTAGTCTTAAATAGTTTTCTTTCCTTCAATCAAACATTAAAACAAGAATGCATCTTTTATTCTTTTCAAATCATGCACTTCACAAAACAAAGTATTACATTTCCTTCATACACATTTCTTTCTTTCAAACAAAGATTAAAACTCACATATAGGTGATCAAATTCAATACAATGATGCAATTTGAGGAAGGTTATGCAATCCTTTATTGATTCCAAAAGACAACTTTACAACTTCCTTCTTTCACTCTTTAATAACACAATGAATAGAACAGAGTATGTCTCTTTCACATTTCAAATTACACTTTCATAACCAATACAACATCTTTCCATTAAAAAACATATACAAGTTCATCCACTTCAAGTGGGAAAGGTTACAATAAGATTTCATTTCATAAGGGACTGTCAAAATGTCTTTATCTCAGCTCCAAAACAACAACATGCATATTTCTCATTCTTCCAAATTGTGATCACAACAAGAGTAGGGAAAGGCAACACTCTCCACCCAACCAAGACATCCAATGAAAAGGAGAATCCATCCTTCTTCATTGGCCCCGAGCCTCAACCACGATGCAATAAAATATGTGATCCAACTCATGGCAATAACAAGGCTTCCTTACAAACACACAAGCAACATTTTCACAATAAAAACATAGTCTAAAACAAATGTAGTTTAGAACTACATTAAAGCATGAAAAACATTACAAGGCTTCAAAGCCAAAGGAGCAAGAAACTATGGGGGATGCTTCTTATGCCTCCCAAAAGGGGAAATGGGTATCACCACCTAAATTACAAACCACCAAAATATAGTATATCAAAATCCTGACATTCCTTATGCCTCCCCAAGTACCCCATATTCCTCACATTTCCTTATGCCTCCCCAACCTCTTATAGCACCCATAATGAGTAAAGAAATGCAAACTATTTATTTGTAAGGTGAAACCCAAATCTAACTCCCTCCACCCATATACCTCCTTAAAACATGCTTGTGCCTCCCACAAAATAAACCCCATAGTATTCTCCTACACCATTCCTAGGCCATCTACTGAACAACCCACAAACATGCCAAAACATTCACACATTAACATTTACATTCATAAAAGAAGATCATTTCAAGAGCCAAGCTCTTACCTCTCCATGATGGAGTTTCCCAAGTTCCAAACAACAGTTGTTTCCAAGCAAACAATCCAAAAATCCACCAAACAACAAGCATGCAACAATCTTCAAACTTCTCCAAAAGCAAGAGCTCCCAAAACAACAAGGAATTCACCCAAGAATGAAGTCTCCAAAGTGAAGCAACCCAAAACAAGGCAAGGAATTCAAATTTTATAGAAGAGGGAAGGGAAGAGGATGAGGTGGATCCATGTAGGATGCCACATCACACATCCTCAACCCCAACCCAAAAATCAACTTCATTCTCCAATGAATAATAAATAGGTGGGTGAATAATATGACAATTTACTTACATACTCAAATCCAACCCACACCCCAAATAACTGAAATTAAACCATGTAAGAAAAGTGCAATTAAAACTTACAATTTGACTTACACAAATGCATTATAAAATTCTAAAATCAACCCTCCAACCATAGGTATGGTTGGTAAATGAATTTAAGAGGTATGGGACATGTTTAACTTGTCCCATAAGCCTCCAAAATCAGCCTTCAAGGACAAATTTAATTTCCAAGAAGAAGAAGTGTTTCACACTCAAAAGTTAACTTACACATCACTTACACATCTCTTACAACACTTTAATTCAAGGCCAACAACTCTATTAATTAATTTCTTATGACATATTTTAATTAATTAACTTAACAACATGATTACTCACAATATTACACACCATTTAATGAATAATGAAAGGGTCAATGCACCACAAAATAAACACATGCAAACATAAACAAAGGAACCAATAAATAAATACACCTAACCCCTTGGTAACATTTAAAGGTGATCCCCCATGGGAATCCCTAACACACACAAACACACACAAACAAATACTAGTTACTATGGTGACCTTGTTGAATTCATCTAGAATTCCAATGTGGTTGGTCTCCAATCCTCGATGTTTGTTGTGATATTTTAACCTGCAAAACATGAATACCTCCTTCACCCTTATGGCCATATCAAAACATCCAAAATAATATAAATAAAATTCTAAAATCATCTAGATATATGGATCACAACAACATCCAAGCAACCAATAAGATCTTTTGCAATTTACTCAACAACTATATCATCATTAAATAATTTTCATTTTTAGGTCTACTCACAATATCCAAATATCACATGTCTGAAATAACATCCATAGTATAACCATGTCAAAAAGTATATCAACATCAATATCCAAAATGTCTCTAATAATCATCATGCATCGTAACCGAATCAAGTCAACAATAATCCATGATCTAACATCTAACATCATACTATAATAAAGTCCATAATCATGTCCATAATATAATCAGCGGAAACATGATCAGTATCAAAAAAGGTGTCAAAGGGAAGTGGGCACTACAAATAATAAATTATTAAATGACTTTTGAACTATGTTACTAAATTAAATAAAGATTGTAATAAGGGGATTTTAAGCCCAAACTGGGGAATTAAACAATATTAATTAAATGTTAATTAAAACGAATAAAATGTTAACCGAGAAATAAACTAAACATAGTTGAAGGTTGCCCCTTTTCAATCGGTTTTTTCATAAAAATTGTTCCGTAAATTTTCAAATGTAAGTATTGGGTTTGTCTTGGGTTTTGTGCAGAATTTTTGGGCATTACATATTTTTAAAATAAATGTTGAAGATTGATCACCCCAAACTCTACATGAACGTCAATTGTAAACTCCATCTCTTTGATTATTCCTCCTATATATATTACACCCTTTTAATGCAACATCATGCTTCTACCTATATATTTGTAGGTATGAATGCTAATGGCTTGAATGTTGTTAAACATTTTATGGTTACTCTTTATTTTCAATGATGACCTTTGTTTCTTCAAGACTACCAAGTATGATATTATTCTTCTTTAAGTTATACAATACTACAATTAATATAATCATCTATAAACTTAAGATAAGTCATAGAAAATTGAGGAGTGATAGACCCATTAGAAGTCATATGAGAATAATACATAATATTCGAGTTTTGACTAGATATCTATGTTCCATGAGATTTTAATTGAATTGATAATGATTCTGATTTATCCATGAAACTCAAAGAGATTGGGTCAATTTTTTATAATGTTCAATGAGTAAGAATTGTTAGAGAAGTATTAGTTAATATATTTGAAGCCTTACCCTTAAAAAAATACATATGGGTGTATATAGTACAAGGAAACATATTCCTTGAAAATAAGGGAGATATACACATTCCCATGACTATTCAATATGGGATTATAAATTCGTGATTATTTCTCTAATATGGATGGAATAACTAGGATAAACCATTAGGTAGAATAATATGTCAACAGTCATCTAATTATAGTTGTCGAACCATGAAGGGAAAAGTTTGATTTAAGATACGTATTTATCTATTTCAAGAAAATATTGGCACATTTAAGAAGGAATTTTAGATCGATCAATTTATAAATCCTTCGGGCCATCATAGATAAGGAAAGAACCATCACAATTAAAGAGAGGATTGTGTTTACTTGGTATATCAATTTCATTGAAACATTGATCATATCACAATCCCAATTATTGACCCAACTATCATTCTTTTCAACACAAATCCCGAATGGTAACCTTGTGCCATCCTTGATATTTTACTTCACATTTCCAACATTGGGGATTGGAGTTATACGAGAGAAAACTTTATAGAAGAAAACATAGCATCAAGTTGATATTTTCGTATGCATATATATATATATATATATATATCATCGTTAGCATCATTAATCATATTTAGAGCACCCTACCCACATAGATAAGGTTTCGCCTAACAAGTAACTGACCCATGAATATTGTCATTCATATTTTCAGTGGAATTAGTATTGTACCCATTATAATCACCTAAATTGCAATATTTCCTAGCTTGTTGTGGGGGAGTAAAGATATTATTGTATTGTCCCTTGACAAGGCTACTATACATTAAAAATATTTTGAGGCCATGTGTAATTTCTCATTATTGGCTACTATTGTTTCCATTTTCATTTACACAATATTTGGATGTAACTCTTTCACTTATACTGACTTATCTAAGACAACTATTACATTTCTATCCTCTTTGTTAAGAGATAGATCTTTTAGTGACCAAATTTGTATAACATAGTATTGCATTATGTTTTTTAAGATATATATGGACCAAATTTATGAACCCATGTATTATTAGGGATGTCCAATTTTATCATGCAAGATAAATATGTGTATTGAAGGAAATAAACCACTTATGCTCAAGTTGTTGGATTCTCCATTGGTAATAATATGAACCATTTTAAATGTTCATGATGTGTGTTGATTCCATGAAAAGTTAAAAGTGGTTGCCCTTTGATTTTTAATGCTATAGAAACTATAATAATGATTAGGAAAAAAGTTGTTATTTTATTTTCAAGTAGAACATATAAAATATCATCTTGTTTAGAACTCTTATCAAAATAAACATGTAATTCCCATTGTGGTTGTTATAGTAGTCTAGAATAATCTTATGGAAAATAGAAATTTTTTCCTCTATGTATAACTCTCAATTAACTTGTATGAGAATTTGTATCATGTATTAATTTTTATCACATTTATTCCTAGTAGCCTTTTAACAAGATTGATCACGATGCATAAATATATTATTGACATGTGCCTATTGGGGATCCCTCATATATTCTATCTTATCCTTGAGAGATTTTATATTAGTAATCATAGCTTAAAATTAGACTTGAAAACCATGGTATAGTGCTTGAATATACCTTAATATAGCCTTTTGAGATATGTCATCATTAGTAATAGAAGGAGTTGAAATACATCTCAAAATTTAAACTACATTTGAAGATATTGTATCAATAAGGAGCATTAATTATTATAATATTTCTAAGATAGTACATTTTCATGTGTGATAATCTTAAAAAGATTCATACAAGGAAATTTAGGAATTTTAGAATGGGATATGATTGCAAAAAAACGATAAAAGATCCTCTAAGTAGACAATAAATAATAATAATCAACATATGGAAGGTCGGAAATCACAAGAACATAGAGGGTAATAAGACCCAAAACAAATTTTAGTAAAAAGTGACCATTATTAAATAGTCAAAATTATTATAAATGAGGATAACTAGTGCATTGAAAAGAAGAAGAATTTGGCAACGTTAAAATAATAATTAAAAAGCTTGAAGGAATTTGTAAAATAGTGTAAGCTTTTCTCGTTATGCCCTTATATTACTAGCAATAGGAATTATGGGTATTCGGTAATTATAAAAGAATTATATCAAATAAAAATAGGTTTTCATTCTTTTTTCTAAAAACATCTATTTTTTTAAAGTAGAGTTTCTATGCTCCACATATATTTCGCTACAATAGGATGCCCAAGAGATATGTGTAGCAAAAAGCTACTATCATCTAATTAAAAAAATACTACTTTTAAAAATAGATAGTGAATTATATGAAAATAAGACAAATATTTTATGATATGGACATTGGAAAAAAAAAATGCAAGGTATTTTTGTAAAAATGAATATTTATATGAATATTCCTTAATTACTAAAAATAGTATTTTTTTACTCTAGAGAATTGTGGCAAGAAGGTAGTGACCCTCAATGGGTGGCCGAGAAAAATACGTAGGAAAAATATTTTGTAACCATTTTTGTTCTAATATCCCTTTAAATCACCAGCAAAAATTGATGCCTCTTGATTACCTAGTTCTATACATACACACAAACACATGCAAGAAGCATACAAATTATAACATACAAGTATATAAAATTCACTTTTATCTAAAATGTGGCTAATGTAAATCCTTCAAAATGGCAACATCACCTTTGACCGATAGTTTGTTCATGGAAAAGACCAAGTATCCTATTGCTGGAGAGTTATCTCATCATGGCTAAGCAAAACAAAGAGATGTGGGCCCTCCTACTCATGGGGAAGGTCGGGTCAAATGAGAGAGTAGCTGTAAAATTTGAGGCGTTAATGGTGGAGTCCCTGCTTAATGATTTTGAATAGAAACATAAATAAATGAACGAAGCGGTGGTTCAAGTGGGATCCATTGTTAATTTAAATAGTGATACCTAGGAGCGAGTCCTCTCACGAAGAAAGGAAAATCAATCTCGGTTTTTACCGAGTCTCTAGGAAAGGTGGATATTACTTTGCTTAGTTTTCGAATGATGACGGATGGACAAAGGTCAAAAATAAAATGCCACACATCATCTATCTCTCCATGACCCTGGTTCATGGTAAGAAATTTTAGTTATTGTGCGGCTAACCTTGTTGTGCCGTTGTTATGCGGTTGTGGTGTTATTATATTTGGGCTTCTTGATGGCATATTTTCCTCTTCTTTTGTGCTACGCTATTCATTCTGGATTCTAGGCCTTTTTGTGTCTTGTCTTCATGTATCTTCTAGCTTTTGACCCTCTTTTTCATTCGGGGTATGGTCCCCTCCAAAAAACATTTATCCTTAGTAAAAAAATTCGCTATTATCTAATAATAAAACTTGTGTTATTTGATTTTATCTATAGTAAATTTCAATTAACATTACATAAAAATTAAGTTAATAAAACCTATATGATTTCACATAGAATAATTTATCTTGTTACAATAAGGCGTTGTTAATTCGACATCATGTATAACTATTCAATTTAATAGTTTAGATTAACATCATAGTATTCATTTCATTTAGTTAGGTTACTCCAATTTACTTAACTTAAAATTGATATTACATGAATTCTAATTTGTATTAAAAACCAAAGTCCATGTTTAACTATATAGTTCTTATTTCCAATTTCCATATATGTATAAGAAATTTATGTTTTATTCAAGTGTACTACATAAGATTGTTACATAATCAAATACATCATAGTTATCTTTTTTGATTTATAGTGTTTACATTTCTTGTGTCAATATACAATATAATAGATATCATTCATATATACAAATTACAATATTCCATAGATATGACAATATCATCACAAATTGTAAGAGATCCATCCCGATGTCAAATTAAGCCATTAGATAATGAGCATCATCAATTTTTTTCTTCAAATTGTGAGCCTTATGGATCCCCGTGTACCTCTCAAAACATGAGAATGGCCCTACCCTTCACGAAAAGGAAAATACGAGCAATCATTAAGTAGAGAGAATACCATGTGTAAAATAGTTACCTAAAATGCTAAAATTAGGATATGGTGGGAATATAAAACGTCCTATAATCATAAATAATGAAAAATGTTCATGGCCAAAAGGCACAAGATCACATAAGGCACTCCTAATAAAATCCTACATGTGTTAGAACATGATATAATTCCATTCAATAATCAAAAGGATAGGCCATGGATATATTGGATCCCTATTGTATCCCTTAAGCACATGACATTAATGACATTATATACATAACTTATCTAACCCTTTGTATATATCATGTATGACGTATTAACTTAGGTTGTCTAACCACTTATACCAGTCATCCCCAATCCCATAAAACATGTTCTCAAACACACTCTTTTCCCATAATTGGTAATTTTACAACAAAATACATCTAAAAAAATTATAACAACTTGGAAAAATTAGGTCTATGAATATTACAACACAACACTTTCGAATTTCCCATACCATGCATTCATACTAATGTATAAGGATCCCTAAACCTTGTTTGTTATCCCTAAAGCAATACATGGAAAACCATGAGTAGGGTGCAAACAATCGTATCATTCTTAGGTGTCTTATACCACCTAAGGAGGTAATTATTGCAAGAACCCTACACCTAGTTTTCGCCACATGCAATGTACTAAATATGCATGTAACAATTTTATAAATGGTTTTAGTTATATGTGTTCCATATTTTATCATCATCATCATCATCATCATCATCATCATCATCATCATCATCATATATATATATATATATATATATATATATATATATATATATATATATATATATATATATATATATATATATATAGAATCTGATTCAAAAAATAACCACTCAATGTGTCCTACCAATAAGGAGGGAATAATAATATATTATCTCCATTTATTTCATAATTTGTGTAGTTCATGTTATAATCGTTTATATTAGTTACTTGTAATATTTTTTTTAAAGATAGAAGGTGTTTTGGCTAGGATGCTACCCAAGATCAACAAAAGGGTCAAAACTTAGATAAAGCGATGAGTAAAAAGAGAAAGAATGAAGCACACTACCCAAAATTACTACAACAAACAAGAGTCACAACTGATATCCAACAAAAATATAATCGAAGGCATAACCGGATAACGAAGAAGAGAAAAATCTCTTAGAAGGTGGAAGAATATTTTTTTCTTATTGATATGAACATTTTTCCACCCAAGATAATATTCCTCGATAGGAAGTACAATTTCTATGCCATCAATCTACTGATATTTTTTGTTTATATAGGAAGAACAATTCTCCTTTGTCACTTCGAGAGTTTGTAGTTCGGATTTTTAATCTTATGAGTTTCTCCAAAGGCTAACCACTTAGGGCTCATTGGGATAATGGGTTGGGGGGTCTCAACAACCATCTACGTACTATCATCCTTTGAGGATCTTTCCTAGTAGGGGTGATGATGGATCGAGAACCGAATTAGAAGGGGTGCACACCGTGTAATATTTAAATAACTTGTATAATTTTCTAAAAGACTTTATAATTCAACTATTGTCTTACTTTTGTTTTGAGTTTACATTTGATAAATTGTATGATCTATGATCCATGACAATGATATTTAATCCATATGGGTTAGTTCAGGGGAAAAAGAAATTTTTTTCCAATTGAATTTGAATTTTGGACCTTGAAGATAGGATTACAGTAGGAATTCATTTCACTAAGGCATGAAATGATATAATTCTACAACTGAAAGGACTAAGAGAAATGAGTATAGACAACTTGCATCATACAAAAGTGACCCAACAATAACATAAGTTATTATATGAGAAATACATTCAAGAAAGGAAATTCAAAGATGTGGATTGGGTATTTTTGTTTGATACCTATTTTAAAGATTTAGAAGGAAATATTCACACTCATTGGTTGGGATTGTATAAAATAAAAGAGATTTTTATAATGGGTTTGTTCATCATTTATGCATCCAAAGACCTAAAATAACGTTGCCGGTAAATGGTCGTAGATAATACTTATATAAGAAGCCATCAATAAAAGAAAATTTTGCTAGCCAAAATTTATCACATATATACTTATATTATGTAAGGGAAGCTTCCTTGTCCATTAAAAAATTGAAATAAATCTTAAAGTGTGAATGGAAAGGGGTCAAAACTATTAATAATAATTTCTTTCAGCTAAAATAGAAAAAAGAAAAAAAATGGTGAAAGTTGAAAACTAAAATGGTCATTCCTTAAAAAAAAAGGAGGTTGAAAAAAATAGTGGAAGCTCATTTTCCAATATATATGTGTGTGTGAGACTATGATATTTTATTACATCAATAAAATTAAATAGAATGGAGAAATGGTTAATATATAATAGATCGACGATTGACACATAAAAACCTAAGACACGTTCAAGTATCTAATTTATTATATTACTCTAATGTACTACATTAAATACACTTTAACAATGAATTATTAAAAAGGAATGACAGTAATCCACTATTCATTCCTTCCTAAAGAATCTAAATATAGAGCACTCAATAAAAGGAGCAACCGGTTCAATAAAGAATCTAGAATATATAAAAGAATAAAGAAAGAAGATATCGATAGTGAAAAAAGGAAAAATCTAAGAAATATTTTTGGTCATTTCAAAATTAAAATAGAACATACATCTCTTTGTTTTGTACTACCATGCTAAATATGCAAACTTGGAGAAAAGTATGGGCATGTTAAAAATGAAGATTTATTTAAAAACAAAGGAATGTGGGATGATGGAGGACCTACATAACGATAAGTGTCGGGAGATGGTGAGATGATAAACCGTTTCTTCTAATGGTAAATTAAAGCATCCCTTTCTTCTACATGAACTAGTTTTGAAGTGGATTTTAATGTGGTTTAAGAGTTCTTACACTTGTTTATGTTAGAATGTACAATAAATGTTTGATCTATTTTTAGGATTTAATGTGGTCTAGATCGCTCTCTAGATTTTAACGTTTTTTATGATTTTTTAAAAATTATTATAAAGAATATCAAACTAGTCATTCAAATAATTTGACCTACATATTAAGGGAAGGATCAAATTAATATGGTAAAAATCATATCATTAGAAGACACTTTTGATTGACTTTAGAATTTTATGTTTCAAAAAAGCAGTTGTATGAAAAAATTTACTTTTAAAGTCGAATAATTTGGATACTAAAATCTATAAGAAACCAAATCTGGACTATTCTAGCTAAATCCAAATATTATGCATGGAATACTAACAAATGAATCTGAAATAAGTAAAAATCTAAGAACAAACCATGAAGAAGTGGAATACTAAAAAGAAACTCTGAAAATGAAAAGATAACTTGTTGGATGTACAAAAGACAACAATTTATTAAGGACATCGAAAAAATATCACACAAGGTACAAGTTCTATAAACATAGGGATATCATATTAGAATGTTGAATAATGGAATTGCAAGACCACGTGGAATAATAAAGGTGCAAAAGTTTTGAATGGTCATAATTCCTTAACTCCAATACTAAATAGGTAGTTTGGAAATCATTATAATTGAATAGGTGGCATAGAGGATTATAAAAATGTATTTTCAATAATTCAAAAGGAAAATAGATGCCTTGGATCATCAGCAAGTAAGCATGACCTGATCTTACATATTTATCTCTTATAATTGTGATGAGCTATATAGCGAGATACTTTTATGTAGAGTTGTACTACTAAATCAACCATGTATTATCCCTCATTTTTGGGGTGAGAAAGTAGAGTTTTAATAGATAGCTTGAACCCATGTGTTTTCTTATAATAAATTCGATCATTATAATATTGTATTGTTATGAGTGAGATATAATACTTAGAGATTTTCAATGAGGGAGTAAATGTCTCTCCAATAATATATCCAGATAATGCATATATTAACCAAGTATAATATGAATAAATACCTTATAAATGATTGTAAAAAAGTGATGAGCTTTATTTATTTATTTAATCCTCGCAAACATATAAATCTATTTTACAAAGTCCCTAACTACTTGCTTGTTGTATCTATGATTTCATTTTAACCCTCATTCCGGGAGGAACAATGGTCCACTCATCTAAAGAATGATGTATTATTGGTATTTCCTAAAATGGATTGATTATTTTATTATAATATTTATTTTTTATTAAATAAATTAGTTACTATAGTTACTAATTAAATAGAAATCCTACAATAGACTTAGTTACTATGGTATTTCCTTTCATTAGATAACTTCTCAACAATGATGAAATCTACTTTGATTTTTGTAGATCAAAAGATGATTATAGATACTTTCGTAAAGCCTTTACTCGAGGGGAGTTTTGAATATTGCATAGAAATGTTGAATGTAATTGATCTATTTGTAGTCAAGTTTAAGCAGGATTTTTAGAAATAGATATTCACTTGGTCCTACATTGATCCACACGTAACTTCATTAGAAAATATTTTTTTTTTTTAGGAAAAAGATTTGAAACATGTAGTTTAAAATTGGGAAAATCTATTTTAGTGAAATCACAATTATCAGATTTGGTAAAAGCATGATAGAGGAGGTAGAAATATGTGTGAAAATTTCAGATTTGTAATAGAGATAGGAGGAAGAGAAAGGAAGTGTTGTCAATATATTAATGGAAGACATTTTTTTCTGTTGCATATTGAGTTTTTGTTGTGTTTCTCCATTTTTATAAATTACATATTTATTTTTTCTAATTTATTTATTGAGAGAACAGACCCTAAGAAAGGTTTGTAATTCATCCAATCCTTAAAGTGTGAAAATATCAAAATCCCAATATATATAATCAAAAGAGAGTGTGATTAGTGGGATCACCTTGTGCCATCGATACAAAATTTATGAACTGAAAAACTTTTCATTCAAAATTATTGATTTTAGTAATCTTGAGCCTGCACTTTTTTTTTTTAATCTAATTTTCCGATCTCTCTTCAACCACACTCTGACAGTAGTTAAATGTTGATTTTGGACGTCCAATTTGAACTTGTTTTAGAGGGAATATTATTATATTTGCCAGAAGTTTATGTATTATTCATTCTCAGCTTGTACGCAGCAGCATGTAGAGTGAAAAAGAAGGGAACAAAAAAATAGTGCAGCATGAATACATAGCAGCAATATTTTTAGCATAAGAAAAGAAACAAAAAATAGAGCAAAGTGCAGCAAGGAGATTAGAGAAGCAGCAGAGGAAATAATGACAGCTTAGAAATACACAGCAGGAGTCAGAGTAAATATGATTAACTCACAATCTGCTAATTCTATGCATGACTACGTACCTTAGTAACATTTTGTGTAGAACAAACATGCATGTGAAAAACTTGCAAGTTTCTACAACATCAAACAACATACCACACAATAGCCTATGTCAATGCATGAATCAACATCCACATGCCAAAACTCTTCTACAATGAAAGATGCTATGTGAAATTATCCATGATTTCACAACGTAAGGGATTTTTCTAGCAATGCATCAAAATTCGAAACATAACCACGATAACTAAACGAAATTCCAACCATTAGTTAGACATGAGATGAGATGGATCAATCTTGTAGTCATCTATTATACTATGCTATTTTAATTATTTATATTGAATGTGTAAAATATGCTATTAAAACTTGGTAGTGGATATTGCCCTCTATTTGTACTCTCTGTAGTTTTACACTTCCCATATTCTTAATACGAAATGCTATACTTTAGAAGTCATATTTGAAGACTATTTATTCGGTAGATTAAGTTGTGGCAATAAATGCTTTGCATTAGCATTGTATCCTTCCATCTCTATGTTATACCTATTAAAACCATCTATATTTTTAGAGTTAATTTTTTTAATACAATCATGTATATTATGTTAATCAAGTGCATAAATAACATGGAGTGATATTTGTCTTACATACTATTAATGTTCAATGACCACCCGATATTTTCTAAAGAATTATTTTGAACATCATTTGTGTCATATTTTTATCTTCTAAAAATGTGATTCATAGATTATCCCATCATGGTTAGTAGTTTATGATGTATATAAAATATAGGTGATCAGAAATGAGCTAATGATATTTTGTCATCACGTGTCACTTTATTTATACTACGATATTGTCTAAGGTTATATGCAAGTGGAAGAACATATCCAATTAAGTCTATTGTAGGATTTCAACCATTAGTTGAACAAGAATAAACTGTGTTCCCTTATGTTTATCTTTGCTAAAAATTTGGAGTGTGAAATGATGGTATCGCTAGAGCTACAACTTGAAGGTTTTCTTGACCACCTTATACACCACTTTCAACTAGCTCGTCATCATTTTCAAGCATTGTTAGAACAATAATTGTTGAATTGTAATGTTTCTAGATCTCATTCCACTTTCTCAATAAATTCAACATCTCAACTTATGATTTCCTATTTGGTAATGGGATTGTACTTTTGTATGCCTTTGACTTCTCTCCATAACCAATAAAACACACAATTTACCTCTATCATCGAATTTTTTATCCTTTTTTCTACCACATGTATGTATGCCACATAACCAAAGTGCCGCGAGAGCAACTCCGCATTATAGGAGATGTGTGAACACATTTTCTTGGATGGACCATCATCCACGCACTCCCATAATCCATGGGGTTCACTGTCCCCCCATCAAAGCACCATTCGTTGAGGGAGACCACGAGCTGACCCTCCCCAGTCCATCCGCCCACTGGCCACCTAAAATAGGGAACCCATCAACATTTCATGAGGAATGAGAAACTGAATTTGAAGTATCCCTCAACCTGTCAAAGACAGTGCGGCCTTTACTACCACAACACCATCCTCTGTCAGAAGTCATTTATCTAAATCCATTCCATCTTTAGCAGTGCCATTCAAATTTGAATCTGCCACTCCCGCCTTGTCCATGTTGAACTGAACTCCCACGTCACCCAACACCTTCTCCGCCATATTGGCACCTTCACGCTCTAAGCAGCTGCCACTAGCCACACTCTACTCGATTGACTTAGACAACGTGCAAGACACAATCTCTTCTCTGTCCTCCACTGCTTCTTCTCCCGCATCCGACTGCTCATCCTCTGTTTCATCATCAAGATGATAAACAGGAAACCGTTCGCCATTGTATTCTTTCTCCTCGTGAATCAGCTGCACACCACAACTTCACTTTTTGGCCTTGTAACCAACCTTTAACATTTTTCACAAATTATCTGTGATTTCTCTCAACAATTTCTTGCTCACATTTATCTTCATGCGTGTATAATTTTTTTTTGTAGGTACCTTTGTTCCCGCTGGAACATTTAAGCACAGTCGAGCACAAACAAGTCTGGAAGGTGCCTTTGTTGTAGGATCAATAACAGTAAGCACCCCAAGGCCCTTGTAATGCCGAAATATACTTCAGGATCCTAGAACTCCAGTGGAAATCCTAGGTGACGAATCCAAACTGGGAGATCCTGGAAGGTGTACACCGAAGAAAAACTGGGATGCCAACGAAAAATGCTAAGGGCTTCTTTCCCAAAAAACCAAGGTGCTCCCAGAAGAACCCTTTGCAGATCTGACTCCTCCCGAAAAACATAAAAGGAAACATTTCTCCACGAGAGCTCTAAAAATCTAAATTGCAGTTTCATTTCCTCTTACACCAATCTCTTATAAAATCAATATTGGGTATGAGGCCTGCACAATTACCAACCACAATGTATCTATATCTATTCTTATCCCGGTTAACCACGCTCTTCGGAACCTCCAAAAGTGGGACATCTTCACAATGAGAGGGCAAAAGTTAAAGAGGCTCTCGGTGAGCGTTGCCGAAAAGTCAAGCCTCCCAGGAAGTCACAAGAGGGGTTTTCGAAGGAGCCATGAAAACTAAATTAAATTAAGGAGTCGAATGGGTCTCTAAGCTTTGTTATGGAACTCTATCATTGACACTATTTGTTGGAAATATGTTCAAGATATAAAATGCACATGTTATAGCTTTCGCCCAATATTCATTTGATAAATGCTTGTCCTTCAACAAAATTCTTACAAATCTCCATATTTTTCTATTTTCCTCTCCACCACACCACTCTACTATGGTGTGTACCTAATGGCGACTCTACCTCTTTACCACACAGCCTTGAAATCTTTGAAAATAATGAATACTTATGACTTATGATTCAAAAAATAAATGTGTTTTCCTACTAAAATCATTAATTAATGTCAAAAATCAAAAATCAAGGCTTATACCTATTGAGGGGGTTTGCATGTACCCTTAGAAATATAAATGTTTAACTATCTCTAATGAAGTTTTGGATTTGTATAGTTCGTATTAGAAATTAATTTGTATTGTTTCACAGAAGACAAATTTCACAAACTCTTTCTATAATTTACATGCTAGAAAGGACATTGTGTCTTACTTCACAAAAATACAAATTTCACAAACTCTAATAAGCTAATCAAGTATTATTAATCTATTAACCATATTCTCTATTTGTAATAAGCTTAAACCTCCTACATTGAGGTGACTAAACCTTAAATGTCATACTCTTTGATAGACACTTTGAATATATGACTTTAGTGATTATAAGTGAATTTGACCTAGTTTTAAAATTATTTTTCCCTGAAATTGTCACTTTAGCAACAACTTGAGAAAATAATTTTAGAATTAGTTTTGATACATCACCCTCTTATGTCACTCCCACCACTTCGACATGGAAATTCACATTACCACATTAATTTTTGGAAAAATATCTCCATTGGATGTTGTGTTGCTTTACTAAGCAAATGAATTTTTATGGGGATCACATGGAAAATATGTCCATCTCCTTCAACACATGCATGGTTGCTTGTATTCTTACATGGGTTAGGTCAATTAGGGGTGTTTTGAGACAATAATAGAGACAATAATTGACCAAATTGTCTCAAATAGAGACAATAAAAAAGTTGTGTATTGTCTCTATTATTGTCTCAAAGCGGGTGTCTCTAATATTGTCTCTAATTATTGTCTCTTTAGAGACAATATACATTGATACATATTTTGTCTCTCTAGAGACAATATCATTATTGTCTCCCTAGAGACAATATCATTATTGTCTCCCTAGAGACAATAATGAATACTAATTTTGTGTCTCTCTAGAGACAATACTAATTTCAATTTTTATAGAGACAATACTAATTTCAATTTTTATTGTCTCTCTAGAGACGATACGAATTTAAAGAATGAAAAATATGAATTTCAAGAATAAATAATAACCAAATATTATATAGTGCAGTCAATGGCTACATATCATCTATGATGTCAGAGTGGACTAGTAATTAATATTATAAATTAAGAACAATTTGATTTGAATCTTGTGCCCAACAAATGGGTCAAACATTTTATTAATATCAAATAAAATAAAATACAAAAGGGTGTCTAAATGTTGTTAACCCTTGAAATACAATGATAAAATACAATAGGGTGCCTATATGCCGTTAACCCTTGACATACAATATTCACACCACCTCTCCACCACCAGCTTCAAGCGATCCGTTTGCTTCCCTAGTGTTACTTCGACGTTCTTTTTCTTAACTTTTATTTTGAGGAACTGCCTCTCCGCCGACAGTTGTCATCTTCATGTTCTTTCCATATTCTTCAAAATACCTACAGGGACATTATACAAATTTAAATAAAGCACATTTTTGAGATAATTATAGGAAGCAAGTGAATTCATAAATGTTGCAACACCGCAAAATAATTTGAGAAAACTAGTTCATAGTTAAGGAACAAAACTGACTTTTGAAACATCTCCTCAGTAACAGAGGGTGGAATTCTTGCAACAAATATTCATGTAATCTTCTTGGAAGAAGGTTTCCTTTCCCCCTACAAAAATCATGTTTAATATAAAAGAGCATATCGTATTCTGATATAAATTAAAGATAACAGCTGTACAAATTGTAAAAAGGGTGATCCATTTTTTGGCACACTAAGTTCCTCCCATGGGCATTAAAATAGATGCTCATACAATTCAAGTCATACAGGAGTGACCAATTCCAAGAGTACTACCATCAACTTGCATATACTCTAGCATAAAATGCCAAAGCAGTTAAACTTACATCAAAAGTTCTTCCAAAGGCAACATCAATATCTATTCTTAGCAAATGAAAGTACAAATTTGCATAAAATTAAAGGCCACAAGACAACATTAATGCCTCAAAAAGAATAATAACATCTAGTTTGTTTTTGACACACCAGATTTGAAATCAACTACTCGTGATTGACATAGATAAATAGCAAATGGTGAAATAAACAAATTTAGAATTGGGAATTCAAAGAGTAGTGAATACCATCAAATTTTGCCAGCAGATGAGCATGACATTTCTTTCAGCATTAAGTCAACAGGTAGCTTGAAGCATAACACCATAATACCAATTATCAATCCTTTGAATACACTTGAACTAGTTATTTGCATAGCACCGTGATAGTTGACCACAGAAGTTGGCTTATAAAGTCAATGAAACCTTGTTCTAAAGCCCACAAAGATGATTTCGTCAACATTTACTTGCTTAATGATAGTACTTGTTCCTCCAAGACAATTTTGGTGTAATCACAGTTGTTGTCATAACATGATCTGGTATGATAGATCTTTTTATTTGAAACAACAAACAATTTTTGATTTCAGCTTTCACCCCTTGTGCATTGCAAGTTGGCTCTCAGCCTTGGGGAAACATATCCAACCACTAGTCATGACCTCTAAAAATTATGCACTAATTTGTGCTAATGCAACCCAGAATAGACTTTTTCTTAACTACGAAGTCATCAGTTACATCTTACAAGTGATGAGAAACAATCTCAAGCCAAAAATCCAAGAGGGCATTCAACCGAGGAGACATAAGAAGATATCACGATGAGATCATTTAAACATTTTTGACAACATCGTTGTATCCATTTAACAACATTTTATGTCGATGACACCATCAGGTCAAAGTCAAAGTGGATCCAAACCCCGATTTTCTCACTCCTATCCAACCTAATTAAGATGCATGTTTTACCTGCTTAAGTTGACAGACCTAGCTGCTTAAGTTTCCAATTACTAAATTAGCCTAGGACAGACTCGTCAAAAAACCTACATGACATTATAGTGCTTGACTTACATAAATTTATAAGAAAATGAATGACCTATTCAATTTAAATCCCATATTCCCAGCACAAACATTGAAGTAAAATCTACTCTGACCAACAAGTTGACATTTTTACAGCATTGACAAGTTATGACATCAACATTAGCTCTACAACAATTTGACTATTTTGACCTGAAATTGCAGTGTTGATCAGTATAGCAACACTGACTTTTCTGGCAGCAATTGGACTGAAGGACGGAATTAGATTTTCATCTTTGACTAATATATTTGACTGATCAATTGACTACTATAAAAAGCATAAGAACTGTGTCATTAGTTTTAACTAAATGTTTACTTTAATACAAACTGTTGAATATTGTACTAGCACAGTTGACATTGACTGAATGGTGTGGTTAAATACTTGTTCCTAGAAGGGATGAAACTATTTCCAATGAAAAGTGGGACATCTATGCTATTTGGATACAATAGCCCAAAATAGCAGATCAGTTCTTTGGATACAATAGCCCAAAGTTGATAAGTGGGGTGTGTTCTTGTATACAAAACTGTGTTTTCTGTGCATGCCATTCTTTGGATAACTGAACTAAGGATTTTGTGAAGTAGCAACTCTTGTCAAGAGGTAAGCTTGGTATAAAGGTTTAATTGATTTGTAATAACATTCTTGGAGTTCTTAGAACGTCTTAAAGTTAATAAAGTTGACAAACTCAGGAGATTGTCCTTTGGCGGACTGTACCCTGTCCTAGAGGATCTATGAATGAAATTCTTGCTTAAGTTGCACAAAGAACTCTTAAAACTAGTCATTGGAAGGAGTATGATGGTAACTAGTGTACTCAGAGAAAATGAAATCTTTTAATTGCTTGTGGTAGAAATCCTATAGTGCAAATTTGAAGAAACCCTCATAAACTGTGAAAATACCCTGTTTAGAGATATTTGAGAGAGTTGAAGGTAAATAAGTAAAAGAAAGACCATTATTGTGTGGAAAATAAATGTCTAGGAGGTTTCCAATGAGAATCTTGGTTTGTGCTTCAGGATCAAGAAGTATAAGAGTGTTAGCCATCAAAACTCAGGGCTAGTAAAAGTAAGGAAACACATTCCTGACTGTGAATGTTCAAATTTTTGCTTGGAACCATATGACAATGGACTATTTGAGTGATATCTCAATCTTGAAGGATAATTCCACGTGATAGGAGTGAATGAAGGATCATTGCATGAATTAGAAGTACCATCCTTTGTGATATTCTATTGCCAATGGATAAACTAGTTGAAATCTGTACTGTGACTGTGCCTTGGGTTGTGGGATCAAACTTTGATTTGCTTTTGTGATGAGTATAAGCACGAATGAAATCTGTAGGAAGGATTAGATGAAGTGTATCTAAGCCATGGTTGAGACCTATACAATGAAAGAAGTCTCTGTTATTTGAATTGAGAGTAAGGGTTTGAATTACCGGAACAAACATTCTCACCAAGTATCTTGGCCCAGATAAATTTGTAAAATTTAGAGATAAGCTATGTGTATTTTCTAGAGTTACCATTAAGGGAGGATGTTAGAGTTTGTAACATAAATTCTTAGTGAGAGGTTTAGTAATGAGACTTTGGTTTTCTCTATCGAATAACATAAATGTGACTTAATGTTCACTTTAAGTCATTTTAGGATTTAGGGTCTGTGTCACTCAAGTATAAAGGTTTATGGTGTTGTTTTCCTATAAATCAACAGTTCAAGCTCAATAATACATCTAAGAAGCATTTCTCTTTCAAGCTCACTATTGTGTTCTTGCTTGGTTTCTTTGTGTTCAGTTTTCAAAATATAATAAACAATTTGTGACATTCACCCAACATTTATAGAATGAAAAAATAGAACATGTAATGAGACGTGTATCGTCTTATTCACTTGAACATAAAAAACCAAAATATGATGGTACCTTCAGATAGGAAAGTTTTATGATTCCATAGACTATACCCAATGTGATAGTAGATACATGAGCTACCTGCATTTAATGAAAAAATTAATTGATCAAACAAACATGAAAAATAAGAAAATGAAATGTTGTTTGTGTACATACAATCATAAATAACTGCAATATTTAACTTTCCCATAATTGTACCTTATCACATTACCTGGACTGATAGACGTATTATTATGGATGAATTGAATACTTACAATTTTACTAACACATACGTATAGTGCATTCCTGAGCAAGTAAAATGAGTAGAAAAAGATTTGTATTAACTATAGCAAATGGAAACAATATAACCTGGCCTGATATCATTACAATGTAATTACTAATAATGTTAAAATGACTTCAGTATACTGCATCCCTGAGTAAGCCAAACAAGTAGCCAAATATTTCTATCAACTAAAACAAATGCAGACAATGTAACCTACTGCATTTAATTTAACACAAACTATACCTAATAAAATTACCTGGCCTTACAGATAAATTATTACCAAGGTAATTGAACTCTTATAATGTTCTGGTAGCACTTCTGTAAGCTGCATTACTGAGCAAGCAGAAAGACTAACCAGAGTTTTTATCATAGGTAACAAATGGAGACATTGATACATAGAAAGAGGCTGGAGCATAGAAAATTTACAATTATTCTCGGGTTGTATGACAGGCACCAAATTTAAGAAAATTTCATGCTAAAGGTATGCTCTTTAAAGACAAACAAAAGACTAGATGATTCTACTACAATAGAAGTTATTACCCACATACCATTTCACTTCCATAGTATTGCACTATGTTTTTATGACTGAGATGACTAAGTAAGGAAATTTCCTATCAAAGGCAACTGGAAATCATCAATTGGTATTGAAAAAGTATTTCTTGAAAATATGACAAATTACTTGCACAATTCTAAAAGATTGATCATGACAGCAGATACATAATTCAATTGATTTTAAACATCAAATGAGAATCTTTGAAAATAAATATTTTAAGATGAAGTTACCTATACCAACTTTCCTTTGACTTTGGATCATCAGAAAGCATAGTAACTTCCTTCATTGCACACATTTTGCCAGTTTCACTAAAAATATGACAAGGTTATTAGGAGTAGACATAGGCTAAGAAAATCACTGAATAATGTTTATAAAAGTAATAACATAACAAAAATAAGCGTCAAATATTCCCCAATGCAATGTTGAATAAAATAACAGAAACTCGGGATTTCTACATGTAGATATTCTTGTATCCTACAATGCAATATATTTCATCTAGATTATGGAAAAGCATATCAAGACAAAATTAGATTGGGGAAAATGGCTAGAACTGTGACATAAATTTAGTCCATCTTCCCAAATCCATTGCGGGTGCATCAAGTAACAGTTCAATAAACAATAAAGTAATATGAATGGATATTTGCAATATCCATTGTGACAAAACAACAAATTAGCCAATGATAACTATGCAAAGTATAAAATGGCCAGAATAAAGCTCATCAAACATCGCTCAGTGTGTAATGATGACAAAAATAACAGAAAACTCAGGATTTGATTTGCATATATTCCTGTGTTGTGCTATGTAATCTATTTTGTCCAGGTAAAGGCAGAAGTTATCAACGAATGCAAAATAAGATTGGGAAAATAAGCTAGAAGTGTGACATAAATTTAGTCATCCTTCCCCTTCAATAATTTGAGCATTGGGAAAGAGTTCAAGGCATGATAAAACTAGTATGAAGGGTTATTTACAATATCCATTGTGACCAACAGAGAGACATAGTTTTTTAACAAAAGTAGAATACTTAGACAGAATGCTGCCCAAGAATACAATAGTGATTGACAATGAATGTCTTTATACATGGACCAAACATCTTTAAATTGGGATGTGGACCAATTACAAATGGATGCAAACCGACTATATTAAAGAAAAACTACCATGCAAAACAACAGAATGATTGAGGGAAAATGACTGAAGAAAATTAAGTGGTGTAATCACATGTATGTGCATAATGCATCACACAAATTGTCAAAAAAATAATACAAACCACATGTGATCAGTTTGGAAAAAAGATTGAATAGTAAGATGATAGATTCATACTTGTTAAGACAAGCATAAACAAAAAAATATTTTAGAGCCGATAGATTCATACTTGTTAACTGTAATTTGTAGGCATATTGGAGCATCTCTATTATTCAAAAAAAAATTTTGGGTGCAGCTGAGCTTAGGAGAATGCCTTGCATTCATCAGACTTCAAGTATACATAGCAAAAAGATATGTCAGAACAGAAAAATAACCTTCTAGAAAAAAGTATTTTGATTACCTTTCAAGCAGTGGTTCATAATATTACATAAGCTACAAAATTTTAAAATGGGAATAAAATTATTAAAGAGAGACTCAAGATGCCAATATAATCCACATATATTAGAAGGAAAAACTTACCTAGAACCTCCAAAACCATTTGCAATGACTCTACCAGCAAGGGCTGCATCACGATGCTTACAATGAGCATTTTCTGGCCTATTGTTCTGTTGCAGATCTACAGCTTCAACACTATCTACAAAGCTCACACTAGAAACAGATGAAGATGCTGAGCATCCATCCACATCTGCACTATCCAACCTGTTTGATGCCTGGCCAGGTGAAGGAAGTGGCAAACAAGGAGATGATCTCCAAGATACATTCCCCAAAGGTACGGGCAAACTGATCACAGATTCTATACGACCCAGTGCCGATGGCAATGTAGATGGGAGGGGCAGTGGTTTCCCATGGGGCCTCTCGGAAAAACTCTGACAATGGGATACCGAGTTAGAAGGTGAAGGTGACCTGGAGTCCACCCTCGGTCCTGATCCATTCTCAGAAGCTGTATCGACACTGTCTCACCGAGAGCCTCCTGAAGACCTGAAGCTCCCCTTTTCTTCTAATAGAAGCTTGAATTTTCGAAAAGGCAGACCATCAAATATATTATCTCTACTTCCTTTCTTCTTCACTTTTTTAGATGATGATTTCCTCCACCATGATGGCATATTTCCGATCTGCACAATTACTGGCCTAACGTCAATGCAAGTTATAATTTACTGGATGAGCCTAATTAAGTTGCATTCACTTTTACAACTTTAAACTTGAAAATTTTCTACGATGTCCCTCACATCATAGCATCTTCGATAGACTGGTCTCTTCCCCAATCTAAAGAGATTTACACCTGCAACTTAAAGGTAGAATGGAACTTGAAATCATCTAATATAAATTATGCAAACTGAGTTTTAGGACAGCGTGCATAAATTTTTATGGAAGTATCATAAAGAGATAAAATTTGGACAGTAAGAGAACCTTGGAAATAAAAATCCAACGAGTCTATTATGAGGTCGATTGGGTATGTATAGATAAAGTTATGACCAAATTACCGACCTGCACTTCTGAGACAACTCAAAAGAAAAACGTATTTCAGTAAGTAAAATCATCATAAAGTGAAAAATAATCAGCCAAATTGTCTGAAAATTGAGATAAATTTTTTCTGATAGAAAATAACAAGTTTACAAAAACTTGGGTCTCGATTTCATGTGGGGAGAAAGATATCAAAGACAGAATTTACCCAGGTTGTGTAAAATGTGACAGAGTAAGAAATGGTGTTTTTATTTTCTATTTAAATTTGATCTAAACGAGCCAACATTCAAACTGATATCTTTGCAATAAAGAATATGAATACAGTAAGCATGGAATTTAAAATATATTTCTGCACTAGAGAAACAAACTGCAAGACATACCTGAAAGATTGGGTTTCAAATCCACTGTCAACTGCATTGCATCCAAAGAATTGTCTTGACCTCTTGTACAAAAAACTACTCTTGAATCTCCAACATTACCAATAACCAAGTCTTGTCCCTGATCCCAAGAAACATAGAATGTAAGTTATTATTTAATAATTATACCTGGAATGAGATTCCATTTCCCAATTAGTCTTTGAGTCTGAAAATGCGAGATCAAAACACATGGTAAAATAATTACTCAGATTGTTCACGCTTCCCACGCTAACTGTAGTCTATCCATCATCCATGGTTGAGTCCTTAGGATTATTCACGCTTCCCACCATACTATTAACTTCCTTTAAGCTATCGTGTGCATTTTCATAGTCTCATAGCTTGCATTTGCAAGACTCATTCACCAATATAACAAAGGACCTCACATATATGTGTATTCTGATAGACATAGATATTAGAAGAAGCCTACAAATTTAATAATACAAATCTGATTAGAAGAAGCCTGCATGAGTTTGCATCACACATCTGTGAAATTAAAATATGGGATGGATTTTCATCACACATCTGTGAAATTAAAATTTCTTATCCACATTTACTGTACATGGCTATCAAAGGAATAGGAATGAACTCAGACAGAAAGAAAAGCTCAAGAAACAGATATACTAGCAAGCCTTGAAGTGCAATCTCCAAGAAGTGCAGTTTGTACTCACGTGCATGCAGGTCTTCAATATAGACAAGTTACTAGGTATGTTGAAGACACATACAATGTATCCTCACAGAAGTTACTGATTTGATTGGTAAGGTATAATTCAAATTTTTACAAGTTCACTAGTATACTTAAAATTCAAATCATAAAAACCAATAAGTTCACTGGTAATGAAATAGCCAATAATTCATAAAATAATAGTCAATTTAAATCTATTTAGCTGGATAGGAAAAATGTCTATTCTTTTTTGTCCTCTTTTGACGAGGAACTATAATAGATGGTGCAACATGATAATCATCTTGAACTCTTGTCTGTTGGATTTCTGGGTTGTTTTCCAGATGAGTTGCAAGAAGGTCAATCGATTCATTTTTCCAACAACAAAATCATCACATCCTTCTATGGCATCTTCATGTTCACTGTCAGTTGCACCCTTTAAGGAGTTTGATTGTTGTAGATGCTATTAAACAACATACTTTAGCTAATTAAATTACCACAACATTGATACTTAAATTTTTTATTATGTCATCAAATACTATAATAAAATTACCTAAGATTCATGCTCAATGACCAATTTCTCCCCTCGATCTATCATATGTTGTTGGAGGCCTTGGAAACCATGCATTAAAGCATATTTCAGATCTTCATTTGAAGCTTCCTTTCGAAATTGATGAACCTAAGTGTACAAAGACATTTTAATTTATCAAGTATCATTTTTCATCCAATACATTCAACTCACCAAAAAATATTTAAAAAATAAATGAAATTATTCACTTACCAAGCTCCCACGAATACTATTATACCCACCCGACCCCAATTTATGGGACCCAATACTTTATAACCTAGCTTGGGTAGCCTTTGTTGTATCTTAAAGGTGTCTTTTACATCTTTCTCATGCATATGGCATGTATTTTGGATTTTTGAAGGACTTTATCTTGAATTTGGCATATTTGATAAGCTCATCCCATGTTGTTTGGTTAGTGATCCAAGCTGGTCGGGATATCTCAAGTCATTTGTTAGCTTTGATCCTATTTTGTCTCTTTTAGAATGAATGAATTTCCATGCATAATCCATTATGAAATCCTTGTTAAAACCAAAGATTTCAAACTCTTTTATGGCATGTTCAAAGAGTTCATCTTTCTTAGAATTGGCTTGCTTTCTCCAATCCACTTGTATGGTATTTCCAAATAGGTATTTTGAGCGATGAAATAGAAATTGGAAAATTTTTGACCCCATTTCATCTTTTAAGACATTTCCATCCGAGGTTAATAAGATTGCAACCTCTTTCTTTCCTTTTGTGTTCATTGTGGAGATTGTTGCGGTCATAGGGGTCACAAATATCTTCCCCTATAGGTACATCGGGAGCATGCCATTTTCTTCCCGTATGTATAAACAAGAATGTTTGTTAGGACTATTGTAAACCATGCAATATGAAAAATTGTTGTTATGACAAGCTTTATAGCACATGAATGATAATTAAGACTGTTAGGAATATTTTATAAATAATAATTATCATAAGCATACCTATTCAGTGCATCAAGACCTATCATTTTCCAGCAATGTAGACTCCAATGCATGAATTTGCTTAATTACTTCTGTCTAACTTCATAAAATTCAGAGTATCTTGTAGGAGCGTTAAAATTTTGGGTTGTGATTCTATGATACTTGTCAAGGAAGCATGTTGTGGTGTTCGAGGTTGAATTCGAGAGAACCCACACATGAAGGGTTACTCTTTAACTATGGTGCTATACTATGTGTTGGCATGCTTAACAATTGGAATACTAAATGTTTTAATGTTGGATGTAAAAAGTATGGTATGGGATTTACTTCTCGGTGGCACTCTCATGTTAGGATTTTCTAGTGCATATGTAAAAGGCCTGCCACGATCCTTCAAAATATCAAAAAAAAATTTTGTTAATAGTAAAAAAAAACTTCAAATTTGCATGTAACATTGAACAACTTCACTAACAAATGAATAATAACATATGCAATACTAAATTTCCATTTCATTTCATGTATCAAAAATAATATATATTCAAAAGGACCAAAAGGTGTGCATCTTCATATAATCTTCAATAAGGAAACATTTAATGAAACAAGGAAACATGTGCAATGTATGCATTAACATAGAGAAAAAAACATTAGCAATCCACTCATAAAATATATCAAATTGTGTTATGTCCTGAAAATGATTTTAAGGTTTACATTATGATTAAATAAAATCATCTTCATCAAATTACAATTTCCTCATCTGGAGGTGTGAATAGACCATAATTAATGGGCCCCGATCCAAAAATAAAGTAATACCATGGTTCTCATGATCTTCATCCCCTTCAGTCATAGGTAAATTATGATCAATAAACTCATCATGTTCATGTATTTGATAACCAAAATGTTGTTCTTGTCCTTCTGGAACTTCATCTTGTTCATATTCATCATCAATAGTCATGTTTTCATCATCCTCCACTTGGTCATCTATGTCTTCAAGTGGATCTTCTACCTCTACAATTACATCATGGCCTTCTACATATTTGGAAAAGGTGACTGCTTCGTTCTCTTGGATCATAATCTATCACAAAGGACCAGCCAATGTGTTCTAAATTTGGAACAAGAAATATTTAAATGCATTGGTTTGGAAACACATAAGGTTTAGAAGTAGATTCAAACCTCGATGTATTTATCATATTGAATCCATTCTCATGCAACAAAATAGTTTTGTCAAGGCCTACTTCAATGAGCCTATACCATTCAACACGAAAAATAACTTTTTTACAAGATGTGAAATCAAGCTCTATTATATCCTCCAACACTCCATAATACCGAAGTGTACTCGTGATTTTTTTTGTGTCATATGCATGTGAACGACACTCCACTTCAAATGGTGCTGAAATTCCACTATCATAAGTTTTCCGCTTCTCATCAATCTTCTTGATTCAAAAATGATGACCGCTAATCCAAATTTCTTTGTAATATGTTACCTAAATGCATATGTACATATTATCCCATTAGATTCAAGGACAAAAACTTAACTAAATAGTTTCAATGATAAAAAAATTTACATTAAACAATATTCATCATAATACTTTATTTGTATATTACATTCCCATTTATAGATCCTTTAACGATATCTACTTGTTTTTTTGTCACCGCTTTCATTCCCTTGGTTTCCTCGTGTTCAACATTTTTCTTTAACCAATGCCATGAGCATATATCTAGCCATTTTATTTTATGGTATGTAGAAGTCCTCTATTGGAGTTTTGACCATGTCTATTATATATCAGCCCATGCCTTCTCATCTTATATTTTCTTTTGTTTAACATACTTCTCGATCCATTCTAACATAAATTTAGAGTTGTATGCAACATAAAAATGCAATGACTCCCACTCCTTAGCATCTACAACAACAAGTATTTACCTAATCATTGATATAACCATTCTTTAAAGGATGCATCAAACAATACTTAGGATTTAAAAAATAATACTAACATTTAAGATTACCTTTTATCCTCTTGAATTTCCTTGACCCTCTAGTTTTCTATCTCCAATGGATCAAGGTTGTTGATCACCCCATAATCTTGGAGCCTCCAGATGTAATTGAGGCAAGTACTCGATAAATGAACCATGGTTTGAAAAACCATGTACCCTTCAACCATAGAACCTTCAGTCGAGCTCTTTTCCTCACAAAATGTTTTAGGACCTTCATATATCTCTCTGAAGCCACATTTTCCTAAGATGGATGGGCCCACATTGTTCAATCTCTTCTAGCAGATGTATAAGGTAGTGCTATTGAGAATTGAAGAAACTTGGAGGGAAACACATTTGAATGTCACACATCAAAAGAGAAACATTCCTCTTCCAATAGTTCAGCTCATATGGATGTATCTCTTTAGATGATACCCACTTATAAATTTTAGTAACAAGCATTAACATATCACCGCTTTAATATTTGCAAAATATATGTTAAAACAATTATAAAGACATTGAAAATTCTATTTATAGAAGGAAAAAATTAATTATTGAATAACAAATGATGGTTTATAATACCTCAAATATTTGGACAATTTGTAAATTGTTTGTGCGATGTCATGGTTGAAAGTGCTTTGTATTGCTTTGTAGGAAGCACATACTACACCAACATTAAAAATAGCGTTTAAACTATATATTATCTTCTACATTACTAATATATTGAAAATTTCAATTATACCACCAAGAAATATAAGATATCACGAATTACATTTATCTAATTATGCCAATCATGTGTTTTCATTCTAGAAAACTCTTAACCATCTCTTGTGAATACAATTTTTAATGTCGCACCAAAACCAGTTGGAAATTTTATGGCACGCATAATATCAAACATATATTGTCTCTCCTCTGTTGTAAGAACCCATGGCATAGGATCATATGTGTTATTTTCATGTAACCACATGTTTGGCATCATATTGACGGTTTTGAGGTCCTTCCTTAATTTTGTTTGGTCTTCATTTTTGGTTCCCTTTAGATGTTTCCATAAGCACTCTGCCACATTTTTTCCAATATGCATTGTATCAAATAGATGAGCTATTGAGAGATGCTTGTAATAATATAACTTATAAAACTTAGATAGTCTTTTCAATCCCAATGGATAAGCTCTCCCTTCCTTTTTGTCATATGCTGATTTCCACCTCAAAGGGTTCATCCTTTTTGGCCGCCTCCTTTCCTCTTCCTTTCCATTGAATTTATTTTTCTCATGCATGCGATATCGATGGTTTTGAGGTAAGAAGTTATTGTATTCATCGTGCACAATTTCTTTAAGATCCTTTCATTGCCTAGATACATTATTTGGCCCACATGATGGACAACCATGTTTCCCTTTAGTCTGTAGGCCTAAAAATTAGTATGGAAACCATATTTAATTAATGGGCAGCAACATAAATAGAATGATTACAAATGAATATGATAAATAGATTACCACAACACACAGAGAGCCCTGGAGCATCGTGAATTGTCCACATAAGTATTGCATGAAAAAGGAAGATCCTATCATTTCTAGGTCTCGATACATCATACATGTTAACACCCTTCCATAATTCACATAACTCATCAATGAGAGGCTCCATATATGTGTCCATATCTTTCACCTGGTGTTTTCCTATGAATAAAATGTGAATTAAAATTTAAATATATTCATGTAAATGTACATCATCTTCAAGAGAACATAACACTAAGAAGTTCATGTACCTAGTATTATTAGAGTTAGCATTGCATGCTCTTTTTCATTGCCATCCAAGGGGGAAGATTATTGTTAACAAGGAAAACCAGCCAAACAGAGTATGTTGTTCTAAGATCTCTGAAAGGATTGAAACCATCCGTTACCAATGAAATTCTTGCATTCCTTGACTCATTTCTTAAATCAGGCCATTTTTCTTCAAGCTCCTTCCAATCTTTGCTATCAACCACCATACGCATGACACCATCTTGGCTCCTTCTTAGTGCATGATAGTCCATACATTTTGCCAAATCTTTACATTTGAACATCCTCTCAAACCTTGGTGTTATTGGAATGTGGCATAGAACCTTATAAGGAACTTTCTTGTACACTTGATCTTAATGATATCTATTGGTGAAACATATTGGGCATTGCTGTAAATTTTCATTTTCACCATAGTATAAGATATGGTCATTTGGACATGCATCATATGTTTTGTACTCCATCCCAATGTCTTTCATTTATGAAGATACTTCCTTTTGTGAACGAGGCATCTTATTTTTCTTTTTGGAAGTATCTTATCTACCAAAATTCTACATAAAACAACAAAAGATATTTACATTGTTCACTATACACAATATTCAAAAATTGAATGACATGGAGAGATATAGTTTAGAGGAGTTTAAAATATACCTCAAGATATCAAGAAGCATGTATTCATCATTACATGCATAAATTTCAAGTTCAAAAATAACATAAGTATTACTAATATAGACAAATTTGCATTTGGGTAAAGAGGTGTCCTAGCAAGTTGAGTTAGGGGCGAATCATCAACTTCTTCAGCATATGTGTAGAAGTCTTGTAAAAATTCATTCACCCCATCCTCATTTAATTGAGAAGTGGTATCACCCATATATGTGTCTTCTCCTTCATTGTGAGTGTCACTATCATCATTGTCATATGCCCTTTCATCAACATTATTATGAACTTGGATTGGCTAAACATTACAATATCATTTAAAATAGTTAATAATAATGCGATATGAAAAGTTTATATTTTTTAATAACAAGCATTTTTGAAATTTCATTATAGTATACCTCTTCTATATAAACTCCATACTTCAACCTATGGATACCAACGAGTCGACGCTTCTTTAATTTTCTATTTTTGCACTTTTCACAAGTACAATATATCATTTCATTAAAATATTCATTTGTCCCTAGAGTAGGTCTCGGTACATGTTCATCTGAACATTCAGATGAAGATATACTATTTTCCTGCATAAATCATATACTTTAAATAATGAGCATCTACCTCTCAACTTGAGACTTATATTTTTATAGTTTGGAAATGGGTAATTTTGTTATGATGTTTCCATAAACTAAAACATCATTAGTTTGAACTATGAGATCATTTGTGCCATTATATATTCCATCTACTCATGAAAATTATGGTCCTTGGCCCTTACTTATCCATTTTTTGTAAGCTAAAATAGGGTCCATTATGAGTGTTATTTAAGATCTGAGTATTATTAAAAAAACTCATGACTATGATAATATTAATCTTCATTGAGATTCAATTCATTAAAGAAATAATACAAGTGGCAGAAAATGAAAGTACCTGTCTTTCCATTTTTTCCAAGAATAGTGGCTAATTGGGTAATAGTGTCCTACAAAAAAAGTAACACTTGTGATAATAATACAGAAAAATATTTTTAAAAAATGAATAAAAGTATCTACACATTCTAATTATTTACCAATATATCTAGGAATAGGATGTCATCTTATCTTACTATTATCAACGAATCACAACACCATTATGTTTCCACAAGTGCATATACTTGAACTCATGGTGTGACTGGATAACATGGGTACTATCTCCAAGTTGTGGGACTTGCTACTTGAGATAGACCTCCAGAGAAAGCTAGTTCTTTCTCCTAAACTACCCGCCACAATCTACTCTAATGCAGGGAAGCTAACTATTCTAATTTAAATTTCCAAGGGACTAGGGAGAGAGAATGCATAAAATGAAAGCCTACACTAAAGCGGTGATACACCAGAAAAGGAGGGTGTGAGAGTAGTCTTCAAATTCATGAAATACAGAAGTAAAGTGCACACTAGAAGAGGTGATGACAATTCTCCATAATCTAGCAAAATGCATTTACAAAAATATTTCAAACATACACAATGATAATGGATCCCTGCAAGAACATAATAATAGACACAATATTTTTGTAATCAAGGTCAAGGGGGAAGAAGAATGCAATAAAACATAGTAGGGGAAGATGCATCCACAAACTTATATTTTATTGCTTCCTGATATGCACAGTTCAATCGGTTACAAGAAAAGGGCCTGGATCACCATGCAAGGAGTCCACAACAAGGGCCTGCAACACATTATCTTCACAAAGAAATTTTGGCAGAGCTTTTCTACAAAAACTACCTCTCTTTACAATGAGCCCAACACTCCAATTTATAGAAAAATGAGAAGAGAGAGAGAAGGGAAAATGGAAATCCCGAAATCTGTCCTTCAACCACTTGTAAGAGGCATTAAATGGAGTAAAATGATTATATATTACTTGCAAAAGGCTCCCCATACTGTGTCCTGTGTTACTGCGAGAGAAAGAATGGTGACCATGCCTCTTAATTGCACTCCCAACTACCAAATAAAACACTGTTATGAACCCGGCCACGTTTTATAAAAAATCCCCACCTATTTCTCATAAAATCTAGAATTTATTGATTTTTTGGGCTCAGTATCGAGCCACGATTCCAACGGTACCAATTTTGTGTGATTTCGTTGAGAAATGCAAAAGTTATGGCCTTTTGAGTGTGGGCAATGCTTTGGGTCCTGCAGGGCGTTTTCTGTCATTTGACGGGAATGAGCATTAACTGACTAGAGCCGAATATGTTTCTTTTATTTAAATATATATACCCTTGTTAAAAAATAGTCCAATTTCACAAAGTCTAATTTTGTGAAAATCGAGCTCGAGTCAAAAGTTATGGCCGTTTGAAGTTTCACGGTCAAACGCTTGACTTTTCTTCTTTGCTTCATTGTTTCAGCTTTTTGGAAAATCGACGCGATTCGTCCCATGGGTACTTCTTTCATAATCTGTCTTGGATGAATATCTCCCGCATCGGCCGATTCGGGCTTCCTTGTCCCTTTTTGCGGCCTTTTAACTTTTCGCGTCCGCACGCGCATTTTTGTCCCTATCCCACACGAATATTTCCGAACTGCCCGAAATGGACCATCTTTCAGAAAATCAGCCGATTCACGTCCCGTGCATACTTTTGTCCCGTTGTCTCAAACCGCGCGTGAAACAAAAAACTTGACGATTTTTCTTGCTTTCGGCCATTTCGCTTTTCGCTCGTCCCTCCCGACGCCCAACTGTCCCGCTGGATCACCTCGGGACAAAAATGTCTGACTTAGCCGATTTTCTTTGTATTTCAGCCCCAAGCTTGGTACGACGAACCTCGGTACGACCCGCACTGGTACGATCTGCACCCTTCAGACCCGAAATGCTTTAAAATAGTCCTGCAACCTTATTTTTGCATTTTTTCCATTTTTTCTAACTCGTTGGGATTTTTTCTTGGATGGGAGAGTTAGAGAGAAGCCGAGGGGACCCCAAAAACATGATTTTGGGCCTTGAATCAATCTACTTGCTCAGGACTAAATAATTTGATGCATGTTATCAAAATTACCTTGAGGGGTGAATTTTGGATAACAATTTTGGTGACTCAGTGGGGTTATCTACCTGCCAGATGAAGAACGGCCAGCTGCTCGTAGCAATCCATTGGGCATGGAGTTTATTTGATAATCTCTCAGCTGATTTAAAATTTTAAAACCTATATCCTTTGAGCCATTGAAACATTTGTTGAGTTGGTTCTCCTGTGGCTAAAAATTCTTTTCCAGGAGCTCAATGAACTGCAAACATGCACATACTAGAAGCAATAGGACATGTGCACAAGCACTTAGGGAAATGAAAAACTACTCTAACAACAGTACAATGTGCATAAGCACTTAGAGGAATGGAAATTCTAAATTAATATTTACAAGGGTGAGAAGCTATCTTTCTAGTAGCAACGTTTGAGATAGATCCCATTGACCAGAATCTGCAATTCTTCACCATCCAACTTAGCCAGTCGGAAAGCATTGCTACCTTTGCATTCAATGATCATGTATGGGCCACTCCAGATGGCATCAAACTTGGAATGCTTTCCGGATTTACATGATCTGCATCCCATTTCAACACTAGATCTCCAATTTGGAAGGTTCTAGCCTTGGCTTTCCTATCAAAAGTCTTCTTGATCAAGGCTTGATCCTTCTCTATTGCCTGAGCTGCATGCTCTCTAATTTCTTGGAGCTCCATTAATTCTACATATCTAACCTCCATGGGTTCAAACTCAGCCAGTTCCAACTGTTTCATGAGTTCCAATGCTGGCAACTTGAGTGATATAGGTAGAACTGCTTCTTTCCCATACACAAGCTTGTATGGAGAGCTCCTGTAGACCTCTTGGGTGTGATTCTATCAGCCCATAGGGCTGATTTGAGCTTTGCGTGCCAAGTCCTTTGATTTTCATCCAGAGTCCTTCTGATGATTCTTAGTAGGTTCTTGTTCGTAGACTCGGCTTGACCATTACCTTGAGGGTAATAATTTGATGAAGTGCTGAGATACACACAATTCTTGACCACCCATTCAGTGATCTTTGTGCCAAGGAATGCCAATGCATTGTCGATATAATAGTGGTAGGGGCACCAAACCTCGTGACTATCCCTTCATAGAAATCTAAGATATTGGATTTGTTTGCATCCTTGAGTGCCACTGCTTCAGTCCACTTGGTGAAATAGTCTGTTGCCATAAGTATCCACTTGTGCCTTGGCTTAAATTGGGATTAATAACCCCAATGAAGTCCAATCCCCATTGCATGAATGGTTGATCTACTGAAATCGGGTGAAGTGGCAAGCACTGCTAACCTTTCTTTCCCTGTGAAGAATGCACATTTCTTGCATTTCTTGACCCATGAGTAGCAATCATTGAACATCGTAGGCCAATAGTAACCAGCCTTCATGATTTTGAGAGCTGTTACTCGTGGAGCAAAGTGGCCTCCTGCTTCCCCGTCATGGAACTCGTGTATGATCTTCTCAACTTGACATGTTCCAATGCATCTTAATAGAACACCATTGATGTCCTTCTTGAACAAGATACCATTAATGAGTACATACGGGATAGCTTGTAATCTAAAGTATCTCCTCTTTGCCTTGCTCACTTCTGGAGGGCACAAGCCTGTTTGGAGGTAATGCACCAAGTCTTGAGTCCAACATGGAATGAGTGCATCATCAGCTGGTTGTTCTTGATCATTCTGTAGTAGTAGGACAACATCTTCTTCACCTTTTGAGCCATCTGGTTGTTTGGAAGCGAGCTGCTCACACAAACCTTTGCCACGAACTAGCTTGGTCACTTTGATTTCAATATCATATTCCATCACCCGAGTGATCCAACCTACTCTCTTCTCGTTTAAATCCTTGTTTAGGAGAAAGTCCTTGACACCAGCATGAGACACCAGCAGTTGAATCTTATTGTTCAAGACCAAGTGTCTGAACTTCTTCAAGCTCCTGATGACGGCAAGGACATGCTTTTCGATGAAAGAATACTTTATTTCGTAATCTTCCAAGGTTTGACTGAAGAATGCTATGGGTTGTTCTGAACCTTCTCTATTCAGTTGTGTCAAGATAGCTGAGATTGTATCTGATCCTCCAAAAGCATACAACATGAAATCCTTTGAAAAGTCTGGGTTGATAAGAGTTGGAGCTTGTGATATTGCATGCTTGATGTTTTCAAAACTTTCTTTGCCTTCTACCGTCCATTTGAATGTGAGACTCTTCTTCAACATCATTGTTAAAGGCTTCACAAGAGTGGCAAAATTAGGCACAAATATGCGGACAAAGTTTATCCTTCCCAAGAAGCTTTGAAGAGATTTCTTGTGGTGTGGCAATGGAAGTGTTCGGATGGCTTCAACCCTTTCAGGATCAATTGTTAGCCCTTCCCTAGAGACAATGTGGCCCAACAATTTTCCCTCGTGTGCCAAGAATATACACTTCTTTGGATTCAACGACACTCCAAACCTTCTACACCTCTGAAACACTTGTCTGAGGTGAAAGAGATGGTCTGCTGCATTCTTTGAGAAGATAGTGATATCATCTAGGTATACCAGCACTATCTTGTTAATTAAGCCTTTGAATGCCATATCCATAGCTCACTGAAATGTTGCTCCAGCATTTGACAGTCCAAATGGCATCTTCTTGTAAGCATACGTGCCCCATTTTGTAGTGAAGGTCATCTTGAATTGATCTTCTTCCTTCACCATTATCTGATTATAGCCTGAATATCCATCTAGCAATGAAAACCTTTCTGAACCAGCTACAACCTGCAATATTTGTTCCATTGATGGAAGCGGATAATGATCTTTGAGTGATGCTCTATTTAGATCGCGAAAGTCCACACACAATCTTATTTCTCCATTTCTCTTTCTTACTGGCACCAAGTTTGCAACCCAACTTGAGTGTTTGATGGGGAAGATGATACTGGCCTCAATAAGCTTGCTTAACTCTTTTCTCATGAGAGGTTCAATATGGGGATTCACTGGCCTTTGCTTTTTCCTGATAGGCTTGGATTCCGGATCTAGCTCAATAGTATGTTGTGCCAAATTTGGGTTGAAACCTCTTAAATCTTTGTAAGTCCAAGCAAAGACATCTGGGAACTCTTGACAAAGCTGAACAAAATCAGATTTCTCTTGTGAGTACTTACTTTGCCAATTTGCAATGTCTTGCCTTCTTCTACTAAAATAGGCTCTGAATCTTCACCCTTTACTTGAATGTTCACTTTCTCCTTCCGGAACTGATCATTTGGGTTGAAGATTGACTCCAAGGTTATGAGGCCTTTTGGCAATTTGTTAGTCCTTAGCTGCACCACTTGGTCACCATACTGCTGCTCCAGCTTGTCTTGATTCTTGGCGGAGAACTCAACTTCTTCTTGTAGGAAATTAACAATTTTTTGATCATTCTCAAAGACTTGCCAACTTGTATTGTTATCCGGAACAACTGCTCTCATAACCAATTTGATATGAGGCTGAGATTTCTCACTTTTATATTTTCTACAATATCAAACGCAGCCCCAATTTCAGCCATCTCCACGCTTCATTCTTTTTCCTTGGGATGGATTTGATGCTAAAAGCTTCAAAATCTTCAATAAGATCCCATACCCGATTTTTGTAGTTCTTCAACAGATCATTCTTGGCAGCATTTTTCTTTCGACTTGATTCACGATCAGCTCACTATCACCAAATACTTGCAAATTCTTGATGTCTTTCTTCTTTTCCTAGTGCAATCCGTGAATTAAGGCTTCATACTCAGCTGTGTTGTTTGAGCAAGAAAACTGAAAACGGAAGGCTGAGTAATACTTTATACCTTGCGGTGAGATGATTATAGCTCCTCCTCCTACACCTTTTCTACTCCTTGAGCCATCAAAGAACAATTGCCATACTTCATTCTCGTCCTTATGATTTGTCTTGGTGATGCTAGGGAGAGGTTGATTTCTTTCATGCAAATAATAAACTCCTAGCTTGGATTCTTCTATTTCTTAATAAGGGTCAAAAGCATGTACCTTGCTTGCCCATTCATCAAGAGTCAAATCTGGGATGCTTCCAACCTTGGTGTCAGCTTCATCAGTGCTTGGACAATCTTCTTGATCAAACGTTGAACAGTTGGTATTGATTTGGCTTGGAGTGTGAGGTTCAATGTGAAAGTTTGCAATAGGTTCAGATCTGATCATGGCCTTAGTTCCATATCTTGTTCTAAACAACATGTGTGACCAATCAGCAGATAAGTAACCTCCAATCTTAGCTGTGAAATCCCTTGACAAACATAGGGCAAAGAGTGGTGGAAGATCTATCACTGAGATATCTTGCAAAACAACAACGTTGGGGCATGCATGCAAAGTAAGGCTCAAGTTTTTAATCACTCCCACTGTTGTCACTGTTGTCCCATCTAATTACACTACTCCCTTGGATATGACTTCATATTGAAGCCCCAATTGATCAGCTATTTGCTTGGGCATTACTGAACTACTTGCCCCGAGTCAATCATGCAATTGTGTACCAATTGGTCCCCAATGATCAATGAAACATAAAATGGAGGGGGCTTCAACATTTTACCTTGTTGTCCTCCATGATTCCCTTCAGGTTGGGCAACATTTTTGAGTACCTTCTCTTGCATTTGGACCTGTTGATTTGAAGTTGACCAATCCTTCATGGCAGCTTCTAGCAAATCTCTTTGGCCTGGGATGGATAGTGATTCCCACATTGATATGTTTACGTTTGTCTTCTTCATCTGATCAATGATGTTGAATGGGGATGAAGCATCCCTCTACTATCCTTTAGCTTGCACATTCATTCCTTGCACATGGGCAGCAGCAACTGGCATGTGAGTTGGTTTAGGAGCTGGTTTGGGTGCTCCTTGCATGTTTGGAACTACATTTTGTTTGCCAACAACTTGTGGAGTGGTAGAAGGTTACGGATTACTTGGAGCCAATGGTTGTCCTTCACCCAAATTTCTCCTTTTTGACCTTGTGTTGGCTGCAACACTTTGAGAGGGTATTTGATTCATACCACAGAAATCTTCAGCCTGCCAATTGACAAGAGTAGTTTCGTTTGGAGATGTTCCTTGCTGAGGTGCTTCTTGCTATTAATCTTCTTCGTGGCTAGACTCTTATGACCCACCAATGGTTTGCACCATCAGAGCTTGATTTAATGCACTATTAAAGCACATTGATTGGTTATGTGGTTGACTACATAGGAAACACTAATCATATTCCTGGGCCATGTTATTTTGTACTGGCACTATTGCTTTAGAGGCAGATGTAACATTGGGATTATAGGGCTGAAATGGTCTGTTGGTAGGAGGCCTTGCTTGATTCTGATTTGCAGCTAGATTGGGTGGTCTTTGAGGCTGATATGGCTACCTGTTAGGCTGAGCTTGAGGCTGATAAGAAGGTCTAAAACTTTGGGCTTGCTACCTCTTGAGTGTAACCAACTCATTACCTAAATTTTGCAATTGCTTCATGACTTCTTGAAGTTCATTTGAGGCACTAGAAGATGAAGTAGAAGCTTCACTTGAATTCTGATTTCTAGGAGTGGGAATAGGAGCTAAAATAGGTACTTGATTAGTACTTGGGCTTTCTAAACTTGGATATAATGGCATTGGAGGCCTAGGAGCTAGCTTGCCAGCTTGAATCAAACAATTTTCAGCTCTAATGGCAATGCTATAAGCAACAGGGATAGTTGTGCCTCCCATGGATTGAATCAACATAGAAATATCAAAATTTAAAGCTTTAAGGTAATATAGGAAAGCACCTTCTGCTGCTAGCCTTACTGCCACTGGAATCCTCTCCCAAGTCCTTTGAAATCTGAAGTTGAAGTCAGTCAGCTGCTCATTGGGAGCTCTCTTGATAGTTGTCAATTGTTCCAAAAGGGACAAGTTATCTCCCTTCTCTCCAAACTGCTCATGGAGGGCTATACATAGCTGGTTCCAATTTTGGATAGAACCTGAGGCAAGACTCTGAACCATTGCAAAGCCTTCCCTTTGAATGAAGATGCCAACAGTTTGACAGCAACTTGCATCTCATTAATCTCATGGATTGCACAAATATTAGCAATGTCCTTGACATGATCACCCGAAGTGGTCTGATTTTCTCCAGTAAAGTATGGAATGTTATTTAGTGTTGCAACTGGAATTGGATTTTGTGCATTGAGAGAAAGTGGGCTGCTGCCAGTGAAATTGACATACGGATTTGGTTGCGCCATCCTGATTGGTCGAAGAACCCTTGTTGATTGGATGAAAGGCCTACCAGGTGGAGATGTTAACAAGGTTCTATTAGGTGGAGATGGAGATATTTGAGCTCTTCTTCCCCTTCTTTCTCTACCTGGAGATAGGTGCAGATAAACAAACAATCCTTCCTCCTTAGTTCTTGATTTGGTCTGTATTCTTCTCATAAATTTGCTAGGCTTGAACTACTGAAACCAGTGGATTATGCCTCTTTTGGAGTCGCCAGATGTGTGATTTTAAAGCTCCTTCAAAGATGGAACTTACAACAAGTGCACATCAATCTTGTTGCAATGAAAGTGAAGACCTCTAAGGTCCCACCGGGCGTGCCAAAACTGTTATCAATGAATCAAAGCACCCTTATGTTTCCACAAGTGCATATACTTGAACTCACGGTGTGATTGGATAACATGGGTACTATCTCCAAGTTGTGGGACTTGCTACTTGAGATAGACCTCCAGAGAAAGCTAGTTCTTGCTCCTAAACTACCTGCCACAATCTACTCTAATGCAGGGGAAGCTAACTATTCTAATTTAAATTTCCAAGGGACCAGGGAGAGAGAATGCATAAAATGAAAGCCTACACTAAAGTGGTGATACACCAGAAAAGGAGGGTGTGAGAGTAGTCTTCAAATGCATGAAATACAGAAGCAAAGTGCACACTAGAAGAGGTGATGACAGTTCTCCATAATCTAGCAAAACGCATTTACAACAATATTTCAAACATACACAATGATAATGGATCCCTGCAAGAACATAATAATAGACACAATATTCTTGTAATCAAGGTTGAAGGGGCAAGAAGAATGCAAGAAAACACAGCAGGGGAAGATGCATCCACAAACTTATATTTTATTGCTTCCTGATGCATGCAGTTCAATTGGTTACAAGAAAAGGGCCTGGATCACCATGCAAGGAGTCCACAACAAGGGCCTACAACACATTATCTTCACAAAGCAATTTTGGCAGAGCTTTGCTACAAAAACTACCTCTCTTTACAATGAGCCCAACACTCCAATTTATAGAAAAATGAGAAGAAAGAGAGAAGGGAAAATGGAAATCCCAAAATCTGTCCTTCAACCACTTGCAAGAGGCATTAAATGGAGTAAAATGATTGTATATTACTTGTAAAAGGCTCCCCATACTATTCCAGGTGTTGCAGCAGAGAAAGAATGGTGACCATGCCTCATAATTGCACTCCCAACTACCAAATAAAACACTGTTATGAACCCGGCCACGTTTTATAAAAAATCCCCACCGATTTCTCATCAAATCTAGAATTTCTTGATTTGTACGTCGGAATCGGAGCCACAATTCCAACGGTACCAATTTTGTGTGATTTCGTTGAGAAACACAAAATTTATGGCCTTCTGAGTGCGGGCAGCTATTTTGGGTCTGGCAGGCGTTTTCTATCATTTGACGGGAATGAGCATTAACTGACTGGAGCTGAATATGTTTCTTTTATTTAAATATATCTACCCTTGTTAAAAATAGTCCAATTTTGTCCAAAAATCGAGCTCGCTTTTAGAAAGTCCAATTTTGTGAAAATCGTAGCTCGAGTCAAAAGTTATGGCCATTTGAAGTTTCACGGGTCAAACGTTGGCTTTTCTTCTTTGTTGTAGCTATTTCGGAAAATTGCCCGATTCGTATCCCACGCATACTTCTGTCCCGACTCGTCCCGATGAAAATCTCCCACATCGGCCGATTCGGGCTTCCTTGTCCTCTTTTGCATCCTTTTCACCTTTTCGCGTCCCGTGCGTACTTCGCGTACTTTTGTCCCGGCTGTCCCGGACGAATATTTCCGAACTTCCCGAAATGGACCGTCTTTCGGAAATCGGCCGATTCACATCCCGCACGTACTTTTTTGTCCCACTGTCCCCCAACCGCGAAGCAAAAAAACTTGAAGATTTTTCTTGCTTTTCGGCCGTTTCGGCTTTTCGCATCCCTCGCGTCCCGACGTCCCAACTGTCCCGCAGACCGCCTGGGAAAAAAATGTCTGACTTAGCCGATTTTCTTTTATTTTGGCCCCAAGCTTGGTACGACCCGGTATGCTACATGACCGGTATGATCCGCACCCTTCGACCCAAAATGCTTTAAAAAAATCTTACTGACCTTATTTTTGCATTTTTTCCATTTTTTCTAACTCGTTGGGACTTTTTTCTTGGATGGGAGAGTTAGAGAGAAGCGAGGGGACCCCAAAAACATGATTTTGGGCCTTGAATCAATCTACTTGCTCGGGATCGAATAATTTGATGCATGTTATCAAAATTACCTTGAGGGGTGAATTTTAGATAACACTTACCTTCTTGCACTAAAGCCACTCCACACCAACTAGAGCAAGAGAAGACAATGAAACCTGGAAAAAGGAAAAGATGAAGAAATTAGACAAGGAAAAGAAATATAATTTATTAAAAATGAAAACGAAATAGCATGAGAAGGTCCACATATTCAAAACCATGCTGATTGTAATTTTTATTATACCAGTAATTGACATCTATGTGGGTACTTGAAAACAACTTGCATATGAAGATTTAGAGGTTAGAGAAGAGAATATAATCACAATTATATATTACATTGTAATAACTTAATAACACTGAATAGAATGGATGAGAACAACTTACAAGAGGCCATTCAACAACCATAAATTTAATAGATGTTATACATGAGGTTTAGGTTACTTTGCAAATTATATTGTCAAACTGTGATACAAGAATCATAACATTTCACACTTCAAGTGGACAAATTACAGTGCGGAATTTTCATAATGTGAGGTTGCGAAATGGAGGGAAGACAATCTTCCACCCCACCACACCCCATAAAGAAACCCCATTGATTTCAAACCATGGAATTTCTCTTCTTTTCTCTTATTTATTATTAGAAAATAAATGAGGAGCAAATTCTGGCCAAGAGCAATTCTTTGGAAGTGGACAATTCTATAAATTGGGATTACCTGAGTATGATGACACTTCAAATGTAGTCATGTGCTCTCCTTTTGGTATGCTGTCTGATAAATTATTGTTGGACAAGTTTAAGAAACCCAAAGAGTTTAGAGAGTTTAGAGTCTGATAAATTATTGTTGGATTAGTCGGCTATATGTTATAATATGTAATGCCAGACTTCCATTCTAAGGGACCTCAATCTGGCAAGAGAATGCAGATATAATTGAGAGCTTCTCCTACAAAAATCCAAAAACAATGTCCTCGGATTTTGGGAAAAATGTACCTAAATTGCCTCAGGTGGACTAAATACATAATCATTTTACTATACAAAACTTCCTTGAAGACAAACGTTTCAGTACTTCACTAGACTTGTAAATGTTCCAAATTTGGTTTTTGAAACAAAAAAGTGGTGAATCATATGGGATGTTATCCTAGGTTCACAAACCTACCCAATGTAGAGCCCTTGTGTGTGAATGTGTTGAATTCAGAAGTTTGAGCTGAAGAAACCTTTGGCTTAACAAAATAATCTATTTCATGCAATTACGATAGAAAATAGGATTGGCCAACGTTCATTTTAATTATTGGGTGAATTCCGTTATTGGGTAAACTTTGGCTTAGTTGCCTCATTCAAGGATTGAATACTGTTGCATAGGTATTCAACCCCGTCTGTTGAGGTACATCACAACTAGCAAGGCCACACCCAACAAGTTCACCGATGTCTATTTTAATTATTGGGTAAATTCCCATTATCGATAACCTTCGCGTAGTTGCCTCAATAAGGATTGAGTACTATTGTTCAGGTACTCGGCCTCATTTGTTGAGGTATGCCACACAAAACAAATTGGATGTTGTATTTTACATAATTTAAATATTGTATCATGTCTCCTGGATTTAAATTTGGGATTCCCTTTTGGAACAAAGTGGATGCTTTCAGGAATTGAGCTCAGAGTATGGAAATGCTAAAAAAAATACAAAGCAATGTTAGGGTTTAGAGTACCTGGGATATTTACACCAAAAACTCAGACCCAACAAGGGTATTTCAAACTAATAACCTAGGCAGGGAGAACAATGGGGGATGTAGGCAGAACCAGAGCCACAATTTTGGAATACACTCTCGTGCCCTCCTGAGTAGTTGAACTAACCAATGAAGCAGACACTGCATGCCACAATACAGATGGACAAGCCTCGAGCCACGAATCTGAGATGGAAGACCCAAAAAAAGGGCACGAAACACAATCATGGGGCAAAGGAAGGGCATGAAAAACTAGATATGAATCCCCTCAAGAAGGGTATAGACATAGGGTAGAGGAGCCATGAACCAGACCCTCACAAACCAAATTGAAATCTTTGAAAAGTAGTGTTGATTCTTGCATAGATGTTAAAAAAGGGCAAAAGGGATGCGGATACCTGCTCACCCTCCTCCTTGCCTAAGATCTGCATGCCATGAGGATGAAATCCCCTCCCGCTCAATGTCATTTACCATTTTGCTGGCCACATTCATTTTTCCCGCAAAACCCCCACAAAGCAAGCCGCAGCTGCAAAAATAGAGTATTTTTAATTAAAATTTGTTATATTAAATAAGTTAGAGACAAATTTAGGAGGGTGTATTAATTAGAGACAAAAATATATTTTTGTCTCTAATTAATGTCTCTAAACACCCCTCCATGTAGTATTTGAGAAAGTCAAGCATAAGCTACTACTTCAAGATTTATAGGAGGTGGAGGTGGTTTGTCCTGGGAGGGCCCCAAGTAGGAGGTTTCTTCGAAGGAGGATTGGGAGCCACCCACTTGTTTCCACAAAGAATTTTGAGTTTCACCAACAGGAGCCAAGGAAACAGTAACCCCCCACTCGAGTGGTGGAGGTGTCATTTGAACATTGCCCTGCACTGGGGAGGACCATTGAGATGAGCCCGCAATAGACTTGCTATGTGGCAGTGGAGGTAAACTCCACCCCGCACCCCCGTCCACCCCCCTTGCAGAATGGGGACACAATTGCGTGAGTGGCTGCAATGGTGTCTAGGTGGTGCTGGTGGGGAACCCTGTGGAGGCTTGTATGGAGGCACACAAATCATTGTGCAAGGAGTGATCCCCCAATGGTAGAGAAGCTTCAGGTGCAATAGTAAGTACCACTCATGGGGTGATCGTTTGAAGGATATTCAATGGAGGTAACAGTAAGTACATGGGGTGATCCCCCAATGGATGTTTTTGATACAATATACTTCAGGTGCAACAGGAAGGCCTAAGCCAGTACTGATAACAGTAGGATCTGCAGCACAATGTAAGAGCTGCAAGAAAAGCCTATGATCTAGAGCCTTGGAGTGTCATAGTTTCATGGCCGCCTCAGTACCATGACTATGGTCTCATGTTCCTTTTACTCACCATTGTTAGTGCTGCAACCTATATTTTAACTTCTCCATTCATGTTCATCAAGAGACCAGTCTTATGGCTCGAAATAGTGAGAAAATATAAGGCCACCTGCACACCAGTTCCATCTTTTTCCCTTCCTCTTGTAGAAAATTACATGAGAAGAATATCAAAAGGAGAGCCTATGATCAACCTCAAACTAGATAGCCTGAGGAACTTGATTGTGATCAATGAGCCTATCTATAGTACCGTTGTAGAGAGCTTTGTGGAGAAATTTTCAAATTTTGGTTTGAGTTCTTCTGCAATGGCTCCATCCTACAGACTTGTAGAGAATTGTACCTTTGTGTCCACTGCATGGAGTCATGATATAAGCCAAGTTCCTCCTACTTACAGAAGCCTTTTGCCTTCTGCAAGAATTTTCTCACAGTCGGAACTGGGTATTGAGATGATAGTTGTTAATCCTGAGACTTGTGAAGAAGTCAAAGTTGGAGAAGAAGGTGAGATTTGGATCTCCTCTCCAAGCAATGCAGAGGGCTACCTGGGAAATCCTTGGCTCACAAACGAGGTATTGTTGAATAAAACATTGGATTAGTAACAATAAGAATAAGAAATGGTAATGGAAATGTGGATGTAAATATAAGAAAACAAAATATAAAATAGATTCCATTAAAATAATTTCATTTAAAAAAATTCAAGAGTTAAATGTGGAAGAATAGGGATTACGAAGTGTGAGCACCAAATAGGAAGTTAGAAACTTATAAAACAGTTTAAGTTGGAAGACAGAGGTGTAGTTTTTTTGTTTATCAATGGGAGATAACATTATTATTACTTTTATTTTATTTATAATACAATACAGTTATATTATTATATTAAATATTTAATGTTCCTAATAAAGAAGTGACAAGGAAACATGCCACGTCATTCACAATAGGATTCAAATAGTCTAGAGAAAATAAATAAATAAATTTATAGCAGAGTATCTGAAAATATCAATCAAAAACACTTGCAAGTCATAGGAAAATAGACCTAAATGACATGAATCCTTATCACGAAGTTTGTCATTTTTATCAGATATAATTAATTTTGCAGCATTTTTAATTGTGCTTAAGTCATTAAAAATGATTATCATAAATAATTATTGGCATTATGACATTTTCCTCACATACTTTTACACTAAACACATGAAAATACTCTAAAACACAAGCTTATCTTTGATCTTAATAAAGTTCTCAAATATTTATCTCTCTTCTTTGTACAGGTTTTCCTTATTAGTCCCAAAAAAAGTGGGCATCCGAGTCTCCAAGGAAACTATTACTTAAGAACAGAGGATATGGGAGTGATAGTAGAAGGTCATGAGCGGTACTTATATATAACAGGTCATTTGAAGGATATTATAAGAGTGGGTGATTGCATGGTGCATCCTCATTATTTTGAAAAAACTACCTTTTTGAGCTGCACTCAAAGCTTGAGAGCAGGTTGTGCTGCGACCTTCGAAATAGATATAACTAAAAGTAACAGAAAGGTGATATCAGTGCTTGCTGAGTTGTACAATTTAAAGCATGGATATAACAGTGGTCATAATAATGATAGCATGAAGGAGATCTGTACGAATATAACATGTCGTTTGAAGGATATATTTTAGTCTTGACGTTTTAGTCTTGTTGAAAGATCAAGCTTTTACTCGAATGGTAACATTTTTATTTTGACCATCCGTCTGGAAAAGAAGAGGAACCTATTGGGAAGATAATTCTCCAAAGGATTGATTCAGCTTAGGTCTGTCTTCACCAACATTTCCTTTATCAGTTGTCAAAGAAAATCTCTCATATGGTCCTTTCTGCACCTTTCAAGATACTAGTAGCTACTTGAAGGCATGCATTTAAATGTTCAAGAATGTAACCTTTTAGAGATTATAAGCTCCTACAGACATGCACATAAAAGGAGAGTGGAAAATGTATACCTATTACTTTACCACAGTAGAAGAAAAATCTGCTACTTTATATTTATACTTAACATTACAGTGGCTCAGGATGATTTTTCCTCATGCTTATGAGGTAAGGTATATGACTTATTTTATGACCAAGTAAATGGTCGATTTCTTGCAAATTTGGTTATGTACAAAAGCATGTGTTGAAAGTGTATTGTAGATGATGCAATGTATACTATCAATATTTTAGTGCATTACATTGCTTGGTTTTTGCATAATATGGAAGAGAGATCCTTTTTTATTACTTTGCATGAAGGTTTGTTGCATCTTATTGGGATTGGATAAAAAATAGGAGTTCCCATTGGGGTTGGATTAAAAGATAGGAGGATTAAATCAGAACCATGTCTATAAATATAAGAATCACCCAAGCCTTGCACAAATGGTAAAAGTCCAGTGACCTCATGTGTGCTTACCCCCAACACGAGCACTACCCTTTTCTTTGAGCATCTAAGGTGTTGACCTAAAAACGAATAGACCTAACCTTGCCATTATACTCTTGCTGGGTGAGATTTGGGTTGAAGAGAGAATGGCATTCTAGGGGAGACTACCTTTATTAATCATTATAAACAAAGACAAGTTGTTTGTAAAGAGCTTAATACTACCTACTGGGAAATCACAGAATCACCACATCAATACAAAATTAAAAATAGAACATAGAAATAGAGTCAAGAAAACAAAGTACTATAAAAATGAAATTTTTATTTCTCATAAACTCATTAACATTACATACATCTAGACTACATCCAGATTGTTATTCTAACAAGTTTGTATTGAAATCACTACATAGATCAAGTTCAGTCCTCTTCTAAAACCTGCTCCTATGCACTAAAATCTATGATCCCTCCTTTTCCCCAAAACTGATTCTCCCTATTATGTTTTCCTACTTTCTACGTACAGCCATGCATTTTGAGCCGATCTTGTCTTCCACTTACTAGAGAAATCAAATCGAGGCTGCTTCTCCCACAATGACAGCACTCAAGACTTATTAATTCATTTTCTCTCCACATATTTTGGAGGAAGTGGGAAAAGTGGTCTGCTATGGCTCCCATCTCTACTCCCCTCTCCCCATCCCCCTCACTCCCCAGATTCTACTCACAATGTAAATGTTAGCTTTGACCCCTACTTTATCCTTCCTTTGTTACGTGACGTTTAATAATGCAGCTTCTATGACCCAAGATTTCTAGGAATCTGGAAGATCTTACAGTTTACAAAATACATCAGAAACCCCTTGCCATCTGAAATAGGAATGCTAAGAAAAGATCTAATATCAGAAAGATCTAAAAAATGGCAGTTAAGAAAGATTCCCTAGTAGCTGCCACAAAATATACCCTCGAATCTTATAAGGGACAATTCGAAAACCAAACCATCGCCATTTCTATGCACAAATCTTAGAAATACTCAATAAAATAAAGTACTGGGTAAAAATAAAACAGGGGAAAATGGTGGATACCTACTCATCCTCCTCCTTGGCTAAGATCTACACCATCTAGCATGCAACAAGAATGAAATTCCCTCCTACCCAAGCTTGTTTTCCATTTTCCACACATTCATGATTTTTCCCGCATTTTCCTCACTTTGCAAGCCGCCCAAAATTATAAAGAGTTTTTTTAATTAAAAAAATTACATTAAGGGTATTAGAGACAAATGTAGGAGGAATGTATTAATTAGAGACAAAAATATATGTTTGTCTCTAATTAATGTCTCAAAACACCCCCTTGTAGTAGTGTCAAACTTTTCTTTTGAAGGCATGCTTTATTGATGAATTCCAAGATATGTTAATCTTTACCACATCAAAATAAATAACCCAAGAACTCATCTACAATGATCTTGGTGAGATAGTTTAAATCCTCAATGCCCACTACAATAGCCCTAATATTCTTTGGTAGGCACCTAAGTACCTTTTGTATAATATTTTTATCTTTTAAATTATAACCATGAGACATGTTTTTATGTACAAGACCCATTAGTTCGGTATAAAATGGATATGTATTTTATCACTTCATACACAATTTTTCCAAATTCCTTGTAAATATTCATGTTTTAACTCCTTTAACCTTTCTAGAACCTTGATATGTTGTTTCTAGTCCATCCAAAACTTTTTTTGACCTAATTTTTGTTGCGAACCTATGAATATGCACTCATCCGTTCCATACAACATTATAAATAGGGATTTTACATATGTATAAATAAACCTCTTAACATATCACTTTCTACCTAAATGTGATGCCTTGAAATATATCTGATGTTGAGGCTCATTGACCCCATTCTCTACTAAGTCCCATAAATCTTGAGAATAAAAATAATTGTTTTTAATGATCCAAATGTCATTATTTTTACCTATAAATAATGGAATCTAGGGATATGAAAAACTTCTATTGGTTTCTGCCATAACTAGACAATGAAATCTTAATAATTCTCCTAAAGTGTGCTTTTCACAATAAAATCAGCTACTCTCATACCAATTAGAAAATTTGGATGAAGCAAAAATCATTTTGAAGGTGTGTGATCCCAAAATATAAATCATAAAAATAAAGCTAAAGCTTATAGAAAATGAGAAACACAACAAAAGATCAATATGCATTAGAAAGAACTTTCATCCATTAATATTTTGACATCACTTAGGTGCTTTACTTCATATGTTATGTTTGCACAAATAATTATAACTCTTTTTCAATACTTTTGAAAAATCCATTTGAACTAAGTTTTTCAATAAAATAGTTTTTCCTAATTTTAAACTATATGCTTTAAATTTTGGTTTCCTACAAAATAAAAATAAAATTTTCTATTTAAATTACATAAACATGCATGCAAGGGGGAAATGAGGTAAATTTTGCACTCATGAGTACATTTGTTGATTTCTTAGAACTTGATAATTTTCGAGAAGCACTAAGTCAACCTCAATGGAAGAGATCCATGGATACTAAGTGTAACTCATTCATGTAGAATTAGACATGGGAGCTTGTTGATATGCCTATAATAAAGAAACCTTTAGGCTGCAAATGGGTTTTCAAAACTAAATATAAGGCAGACGAATCCATCGATAAGCACAAAGCATGACTTGTAGCAAAGGGATATGCTCGGAAAGAAGGGTTTGACTATGAGTAAACCTTTGCACCCATTGAAAAATCAAGACCATCAGGTTTTTGTGCATTGACAACACATAATGGATGGAAAATTTAGAAAATGGACATCAAAAGTGATTTCCTAAATGGTGATCTAAAAGAGGAAGTGTACATGACCCAACTCAAGAATTTTTGATGAAAAACCTTCTAAAAAGGTACATCGTCTCATCAAATCACTATATGGATTGAAACAATTGCCTAGTGTATGGTACATCAATATAGATGATCATTGTTTACGAATGGTATCACATGTAGGCACTTGGATTCCAAATCATACATAAAGAAGCTAGGGATAAAATATTTCATTATTGTTTGTATGTGGATGATATTATGATCATTAGATGTTTAGAAGATCAAGTTGATATTGTGAAGAATGACCTCAAAAGATCCTTCAAAATGAATGATTTGGGGATAATCCATTACTTGTTTTTGGCTTAAAGATATGGTAGAAAAAAATCAATTTTTATCTACCAAATAAAATATGCCAAGAAAATTTTGGAAAAATATAGAATGTCAAATTGTAAACCTCTTTCAACACTAAAGGAAAAAATTTTACAACTCTCTTTATTCTAGGAATTTCCTCAAGTGGAATTAACTCTCTACATATATTTCATTGGAGTCTTATCTACTTGACCTAAACTAGATCAAACATATGTTTTGTTGTGAGCTATCTCTCAAGATTCATGCAAGAGCCAAATAAGTGTCACTGGGTTGTAGAAAATCATGTTTTGAGATATGTCCATGGTACATTTGAATATGGTCTAGAATACAAGAAGAATACTCAGTTCTTCTTGCATGGATACACCGACTCGGAGTATGTGAGATTTGTTGATGATAAGAATTCAACATCGGGATAGATATTTCAATTCGATCTGGACTGTTCTTGTTGCTAGATAAGAAGTAAACTATTATTTCTCTCTCATCCACTAAAGTAGAGTATTGCACCACACGTGGAGTAATTTTCGAGGTGATATGGTTACATTCATGCTGATATAAGCATTCGTGAAGAGAATCCAGATATCCTTGATTGTGGCAATCGTGGTGTGTTGAAGCTTGTGAAGAATCATGTTTTTTATGAAAGGACCAAAAATATTAAGGTCGAATGCCACTACATTTGGGAAAAATTATTAAACCACCACATATAACTCTCGTGATCGACCAAAAAATTCACAAATAGATGATATACTCAGCAAATGACTTGGAAAGGTGAAATTTTAATTTTTGAGGCCACATTTATAGAAATAATGTAATAAGGGGGAATGTTAGCTAGCAAGTAAATTATTAAAACTTGTACATTTTTTTGTAACTATTTTCTAACTCCATGGATCCTACAGATCTCTCACCCGAATTGTATTACATTTTGGTTTATTTATATGGTTGTTGATTCATGAATAGTAAATCAAGTTCATTTGCTTGAACAAGGGTTAATCAATGTTTATTTCTAACAATATCTCGTGTGTTTTTCTCCATTTTCCTTATAATTTCAAAGAGTGAATTTGATCCTCAAAATAAAATTTAGATTTATATGTTTTAATACTTCGGGTCATTTAAGAGGTTGGTTTGGAAGCCAACTATTGTATGTAATTACACTTTGAAGAAATAAAGAGGTCGCATAAGTGTACGTTTAGCTTACATTCATATTGGTATTAGAGAAATGTTAACAGCTTATTAAACATATTAATTTATTGGGTATTCAACATTTACAAGGAAATGCATGTCTAATAATAGTGGTTGAAAGCCTAATGGATTATCTAGGTTAATTAAACCGAGGTTTCTTCCAACCAAAGTGACACTATTAAGTGCGAGACACGATGCCATCATTGAGAAATTCAATTTCCTCTCAAACAATAGGTTGCATTGGTCTTGCACTAGTTGATGCTATTCGTGGCTAGTCTTCTTGTAATAAGAGCACTTATAAATTTCCATCATTACTTTTGAATAAGTATAAGAAACATGTGAGTGGTGGGTTTGGTTGGTCTTGATTTCTTTCTTGGTCTGGTGTTTTTTCTCTTTCTTATTTTCCTTTTTCTTCTCCTTGTTGGTGCTCATATTTGTTTCACCCTAGTTGCCATTATTTTCCTCTGATCTACGTGTTCTGAAACATTTTGCCTCTCGATGTGGGTGTTTTGAAAGTTTCTACCTCCACTTGAAATTCCTTGAGTTGTTTGCAGAATCCATTATCATGTCCATTCTTGAAAAGTCTCTTAGCTTTCCCTGTTTTTTCCCTAATTTCTTTAAAATTCATGGGCTTTGCCATTTTTTCTGTTTTTCCCTGACCATGGAATCTCGACAATGGTTAATCTATATTTGTATGCCTTTGAAAATCCAAAATCCATGGTCGAAGGGATGCTCAGAACCATGATTCATTTTTTTGTTTTAAATTTTTTTCATCCTTAGCGAAAAATCGGGTTTTGGGCATGAATGGTGATTTTCTATATTTTGATGGTCTGACGGGTGTCTTTTTCTTATCAAAGTTATTCCTCAACATTCAGTGGTCACGTGGCTTCTTTTGGTTGGTCAGGGGATGGTGGGAAAATGCTTTAACTTATCACTTTTTGCTTTTTTGGCAAAAAGGCAAATTTGGTCTCGTGGCTCCGCTCATTTCTGATTGGTTCTTTTGGTGCTTATGTGGCTTATTATAATTGGATGGGGCACGAAGGGTTTTTTTGAACTTGTTCCTTTTGGATACTTCGGAAAAGGTTTGAACTCACCCCATGGCCATGCCAAGATCTGATTAAAGCAAATTTTAAGTCAGTAGGGAAAATTTTTACTTTGAACCCGTAGGAGGACACGTGGAAAAGGTAATGGTAGAGATGTGGGCCTTCGTGAGGTAAGTTGAATGTTTTTCCCTTTTGGAAAAAATGGAAGTGCACCCTTGCCAAATAATTTTGACACCTTAAGGTTTTTGAAGTTACGCCATAACGACAAGTGGCGAGCCTGCGTGCTAATTCAAGGTCTTAACCTTTGGGCATCATCTCAAGATGCACCATTGTGACACGTGGCAGTTTATAAAGTCAAAGGGGGAAGGCAGCAGACCATTGGAGGCAAATTGGATTTTTTTCCTCTTATCATCAAAAGGATTAAAATCTCAAAATGGCCCGCAAGCCCGACAAGAAGGAGGTTAAGTTTGGCTTTGAAAATGTTAGGAGGCAGGAGGCGAGCCATCGGGGAAACTTAGTTTTTGCCCTTGACGTTCAAATGACTAAAATCATCAAAATGGCCTGCAAGCCCGACAGAGGAAAGGTCAATGCTTGCTCCAAATCAATGGGGAAGGTACAAACTCTTGGCGGAAATTCAAAAAAATTCCTTTTGGGAGAAAAGAGTTAAAAGTGAAAAAGGAAGCACGGTTACGTTGGGACCCACATCGGGACATGTGTCAAGCCCATTTCTCAATGGCGAGCTGCGGAGATAACTTAGAAAATTTTCCCTTTTCCAAAAATGAGTTGAAATAGCATAATTTGGCCGCGGTTCCACTATGACCCAAATACCTAGGACACATGTCATGATCATTTCTCAAGGGCAGAGGTGCAAAATAAAATGTGGAATTTTTCCATTTCTTCAAAACTTTGTAAAAGGTCAAAGGAAATGCCTGGGCCCATTTTAAATTGAATCTTCCACGTGGACGACCCAAATTAAAAGTAAAGATCAACGGAAACTAAGAGTCTGAATTTGACTTTCCCCCATTTTATTGAAACATGCCTAGAAGTGTGAGTCTTCATGATTTATTGGTATTTCCTACACACCAAACAGAGGGGAGAGTTAATGTTGATATCTGAGTTTGGTGGGGAAAATATGGAGATGTCTTTCACCATTAAAATGGTCTTGACTCTTGGGTTGATATGATTTTCCATTTTTCTTCTCCCGAGCATGCAAGGAACTAGATTTGACATATTAGGGGCGGAAGTGGTTGGTGAGTTGAAGAAAGAGTGATCTACTAGAAGGAGGAGTTGAATGTGGGAGATATTTGAAGATATTTTCCCCCGAGCACCTGACAACTTTTTACAGATCTGATTCTGGAAATCATAATCATGATCATGGCGAGCACTGTAGCACTCAATGTCGTGGATTTTGGGGAAAAGGGGCTCTGTTGTAAATGTTATAAATGGAACAAATTTTTCATGCAAATTTTTGGAGTGTTAGAGGTCAAAGAAAATTCCCAAGAGGAAAACTTGACAAAGCCTATCTTTTGAGAAGCCATCTGAGAAGCCTGTATATCTCTTTTATATTAAGTTTGATCATGTCAAGGTGGTTGCAAGTGTACAACCATTAACAAGCTTTGAGATTGTTCTAGAAACTTTCCCCTACTGATAAATTTAATCAAACTCAAGTTATTCTATGTTGATCTTGAGCAAAATGTGTTTGTTTCATTTTTGCATGTCTGCAAATAGTCTTTCTTTTTCTTATTGCAATCTTGTATAAAAATCTGTCATAATCACACACGTATCAATCCTTGAGACAATTTAGTGGCATTTGCAATATCATTTCTCATAGAGCTTTCCTCCGGGAGTGAAATAAATGATTTAAAATCACTTATATTTCATTTATTGACGAGATTGTTTGTAATCCTCTGGTGTACCTCGCATGATTGATCTTAGATTTTGATGTTTTATTCATTCTTTTAACTCAATCCTTCGTGTTAAAATATCATATATTGTGTGAAAAATTGCTAATTTGGGCCTCCATCGAAGTACATATTCTGGTTAAAGGAACATTTTAGCTATTCTCAAGCATTTTGTTAGCTAGACTTTCCATTTTGTAAGACTTCTCGTAGATTTTGCAAATCAAGTTTATTATTCCTCACCTCCCACCAAAAATTATTTAAAAACAACTAATCCTACCCACACTACCCATGTTTGTTATGTGTGTATACAAATGCATAAATTTTATTACCAAAACATACATAAACAATCAGATTCCAAATGTCTTTAGTAGCCTAAACCTTGCCTAGAGAATATCTCCACTATCTAGAGTGACAACTTGTGAGAGTTAGATTTTGTTGCATTGATCATATTTTCTTCAAGGTATCCTTAAAAACTTCATTAGGAAGGACATCTCCATCTCCTCAATAAACAACAAAGCTACAAAAGGGTTCTCTTACCTTGGTTGAAAAGCACAACCTAAAATAGTGAGGATAGATCAAATCCTCTTCAAGGTGCCATCCATTTCTCCACATCTGAGTGACAGAGGGCTAGTTAGATCCCATCCCTAGCTACAAAACGACTCACCATTATCTATCTGTCTTTAAGCTTCCTACCAAAACTTGTGATGCTACTCATACTTTGAGGGAGAATCAATTTGGGTACCAACACTTTACTTCGCACCGTTGTCGGGGACTTATTTGAGTTATTGAGACTATTTTTTGATTGACTCGCCAATTCATATATATTTAGCCCATCAATAACACATTACTGGTGCCACTTCCAGGGACTTATTTGAGTTGATGAGACTATTTTTTGATTCACTGCCAGTTCATATCTATTTAGCCCATCAACAACACCTTATTGACACCATTGTCGGGGACTTATTTGAGTTGCAGAGACTATTTGTTGATTCACTGCTAGTTCATATCTATTTCACCTATCAACAACACCTTCGGCACTATTGCTAGGGACATAGTGGTTGCAGTTCATGTTCAAACCCTGTTAAAAAACTTCTTATATACTCGAAGTGTTGTGTGTAATTCTTTTAGTTCCTACACTTGCACTAGATTTCATTGAAAAATCTAGGTAAAGAAAGGTAAGAGTTTTTCCATTTCTAGTTTCTAGTGTTGACAACATTTGACAGATCATGTTTAGTGCATCTACACAACTAAGGTAGAAATACTTAGTGGTGACTACCTATTGATCTAATTCTTAATGAATACCAATGTCTTAACCTCTGTCAAGTGAGACTTTTACTAACCTTTGCAAAGCTAGAAGGAAGAAGATATTTCTTTGCTAGGGACCCTACTAGGACATTATTTCAAGAGCTTAGAAAAGCAAAATCAGAAGGAAGGAAATCCTAGATATTTGTGGGGGATCAGCAGACAAGAAGAGGGATCTCTATTGATGAAAGTGATTGGCCTATCATTGAAGACTGCTATTCAAGTGCTTCTGAATCAGGTAGCCTCTTTGTGGAATTGAATTCTCCAATTGAGAGGGGGCCTTCATTTGATTTTGAGAAGTTTACTTCTCATTCTGCCCATGTCTTTTCAAAAGTTGATAGGGATTTCTAAGAAACAATGCTTTTAGGGGATATCGAATTTGAAAATTATACCCCTATGTTTTAGAGATCCTCTGCCCCTTATCAATCTATCACCCCTCTAGGGTAACCTCCTCAAAACAACATTTCCCTACCCCCACCCAGATCTCCATTTTTGTAAATACCTTTGGACCTATAAATTTTGTAGGGATGGATGGTTATCCAAATGCAGTTCCTCAAGATGTAAGAAACAAACTACCAAAGTTCCAAGGAAACAACGCTATAACTAGTGATCAACATTTGAATATTTTTATCAATATGATGGAAGACTTTGAGATTGAACATGAAGATGTATATATCAAGTTGTTTATCCATACTTTAGAAGATGATGCAAGGGACTGGTATAAATATTTTACAGATAACTCTATTGATTCTTGGACTCGGGATGAGAAATGCATTTAAATTGCAATATGGTGATAGAAATGACCCTAGGTTTCTTTTGAAAGAATTTGAAAACATCAAAAATAATCCTAATGAGTTAGTACATGATTTCAAAACAAGGTTTAACAAGACCTCGAGGATATTTCCCGTGAGGATAAGGCCATGTGATGAATCATGTTTGATCAAATATTCGATGCATTTGATAAAAAGGCTCAACTTACTAATTGAGGGACAAAACCATGCTAATTTGAGGAAGGAATTCACCATGGCTCCAGTAAATAGAGAACAACATCAAGAAAATTTGAAAGCCTCTAAAAAGGGAGGGTGTAAACCTAATTAACTCATAAAATACTCAAACAAGCAAGGTTGATGATTTGGAGGAAGTTGTGAAAACTTTGGCAGGGGTTGTCAAAGAAATATCCTACAAACTAGCCTGGGCTGAGAAAGGAATTGGGCAGAGCTCACAAGGTCAATACAAGCAACAAGGCCAAAACAGGTTCACAAATCACCAAAGACCTGATGATAGAGGTAAGGGACCTACTGGATTTGGAAATAGGCAGTCCCAAGGCAGGGAAAATAGAATGGTGCCTGATCCTTTGGCTACTAGAGTTGATGTTGTGGAGGAGACAAATGTCATTGATTGGTGTAATATATGTTTCATGCCCCATGCTCCATGTGGGGTAGACCAGCAAGAAGTTGAGGAAGAAGTAAATGATGAAATTGATGATGATGCCTGCATGATGGAGATCCCTGCAAGTTCACCAAGGGAAGTAACTTCAACTGAGGTAATAAGTGCTATAACTGCTGTTATTTTTTGGGATTACATCCACCAGGTACCTCCTCTTCCTCCCTCTCATACTTTACAAGTAGACACTATACAAGATTTTGAATTGCCCACTAATGATTTTTAATACTTGAGGTCATTAATGATTGAAAAGTATGATGGAGGAGTTCCTTCAGAAGAAGATAGGTAGTTATTAATGAATGTTGTAGTTTCCCAATAAAAGGAGCACAATACTAGAAGTAAAGCTACCAAGGGGTCATAAGCCAAGTAAAAATTTCCATTTCTTACCAAAGAAACCCCAAAGAAAATGCATATGGCAGAGAGAGCTTGTTTCCCCAAGAAAAATTGTATTCCTCCCCAAAAATCCAACAAATGTAAAAAACAGAGAAAAGGGCCAAATGAATTATCTATGCATGTAGATGAGAAGGAATAGGTAAACCTAACAACATTTAGGTAAAAAAATCACCCAAATCACTAATACAACCCACATGACTATCTACTAAGGCATGTCAACTCGATTCAAGCCAATAAAGAAACACACAAATCCTCAACCAAGAAATCAACTTACCGATTTGAGCTGATAGAAAGGTGAGTCCAAAATAGAGCTTAGCATGGTAGATAGAGCTCATATGAGATGGGAAAGAGGAGAAAAGGGAAAGAAATGGTAGGAAGCTGAGTATAAAGGAAAAGGAAGTAATAGGAGTCGAAGAAAAATCTATCTAAAATACACTTAATTTTTAATGATAGAAGATAATATAACCATCGACCAAAAAACACCTCTAACCCACTTTTCCACCATGGTTAGCCATAAATAGATAAATCTAGAGGAAAATACCCTTAAAAATCCAAAAATGAAACTATAAAACCAAACTAGCAAGATTCCAAAGATGATTAGAAACTTGCATAAGAAGAAAAAAATTGAAACATAAAATAATTAGCAATTTGGTAGAGATGAGTGCATGTTTACTTGAACTAACACTATAATACCATGTGATATTTTTAAAGAGAATCAAGATACAATATCATGAACCATCAAAGAGGTTTCACTCTAATGGTGACATGAGAGCTTCAAGTAATAAATAATAGGTCTACTCATTCTCCTAGATCAAAAAGAAGTCACATATGAGAGTGTTATGTAACTCTTGTTCCTAGATAATCATTCTCTTTGTGAGGGAAGGAGGATTCATGATTCCAAAATGGAAAGTAACTCCTATGAAACCATTGATGCATATAACAATGATATATTCTATGATGGAATCTTTCATGTGTCATATAACTTCCATGACCTATAATCTCACTTAAGTGAGATGACTCACCATGTTAGGTGGATGAAACCTCAAGTGATGACATGTCAAGTTACATACACTAACTAAAAAAATGATGGAGGTGAAGGTAACTAAGGCTAGATATATACATAGTGGAAAGTCTCTCTATGTACTATATTTCATCCCATAATCACAATGTGTATAGTCATACCCCATTATTGGGAGGCCCATTTATCATCTCCACAAATTTGCACACCCAAATACAAAATTAAAATTATTAGAATAATTTTTTTGTCTTTATTTTCTAGTTACATGACACCACTTTAATCCACTTGACATCACATAAGACGATTTAAAAAATATGGAACCACATTAGAACATAATAACATAAGGTGTACATTGTTGTCACATTCTCTCAAATAAAAAAGCATATCAAAGACCCAACTGTAATACGAACTCAAAGATAAAACAACCACCACATATCATATTCATGGTCACCTCTTACCGACAATTAACATCCATTATTTAACATTATCTATTTGAAGGGTATAAGGAATGTAAGATCATATGCTCATTCTTAATGCTATATATTTCTCTAGCTCACGTAAACTTCCATCCATTAGAGTACATTTATTATTTTGATGTTATTTTTTTAAAGTAATGATAAATATTATTTTAAGGGGACTCTACCCCTATACATCACATGGGTCAAAACCTAGATATAACAATAAAGAGGAAAAGAAAGAGGGTTTAAAAACTAAGATAAACAAGGTAGGACCAATACAAAGGAAGCCTAACTACCTAATAGAAACCAATAGAAACAAAGCAGTCTCACAGTAACCCACAACCAACTAGATGCCAAATATCGAATAAAAAAAAAACCGAAAACAATAGGCTTCCAACCTAGATAAAATAACAAGAGAAAAACAATAGGAAAATACTCATACCTTATCTGAGGTGATGGGGGTTTAGATTTGGTGTGCCCTCTCATTTTCCTATCCACCACCATCCAATCCTAGTTTCCTTCTTCTTCGATAAGATCAAAAGAACAAATTCAAGTGTCTTAATACAAATGTGTCCCTCCATAAGGGGAAATGAGGAATAATCATTATTGAAACAATACCCCGAGAAGAAGAATCTTGAGGTTCTTTCTCTGTAGTGTTCAAAGATCTTCCATAATAGGTATACCTATTTTTGAGGGGTTGAAAGATTCCTTAGCTGGGTCTTCATGGGGATTAATTGTTATATTTTCAGGTAGAAATTCCTTCCACCACACTAGTTTGATCTTGATTTTGAGTGCTCACAATATTCTCAAAGATGGTCTATTTGGAAGCATTGTTGACATTTGAAAACGAGACCCTCGTAGTCTAACCTCTACACCGAGATTATTTCACCGATTTGTAGATTGATTTATGTTGGTAATGTTTGGGGGGTATCAAGACCTACAAGGATTCTATCATAAGTAGTGTGCATCTAAATAGATGTCTTGTCATTAACTTTCATACATGAGCCTATAGTATCACTTATAGCAATCAATTGTGATGTATTCCAGAGTTGAAGTGAAAGTCCTAACAAACAAACCCGGACATGGTAGCTATCAAATGAGTCTTTTAGAGGGTCAAAAGATGGATACCATGGCTTTAATATGAGCCTACCCAAACCCAATATTGTTCAAGATTGAAATCCCTATCTTTAGGGTTTTCAAATACAGTAATGAAATATGCTTTAGCATAGGGATAAAGATAAATATTACCTTCTATCTTTTCCCTCCATCTCTCGAGCTATCTAGTTATGGAGCTCAAAAATTTAGGCAAAAATTAGTGAAATCCACAGATTAGGCCCAATTGGGAAATATTTTCCTTCTACTTTAAAAACTTATGAAGTAGATCCTCTTCTATCTTCAGTATTGAAGAATTTTGTGAGGCTTTCATGAGATTATTTGAAGTCCTTGCACTATCCATTAAATGTTTGGTTAAAATGTCAACAAAGGAAGGGCTTCCAATCCTCTACTAATTATGTCCCTTCTGTAGTTTACCCCTAAAATTGGTGTGATAGTTGCAAATGAGGGTTTCATATTCCCTCCCTCACTATTCCCCTAGGCGACCCTTGTTTCTTTCCTACCACCAATAGATCCTCGCAAAATGGGGCATAAAAATATTTGAAGAAGGGTAAGGTGACTGATTTTCATTATTTTCAAGTGACTTGTCATCACCATCAACCCTTGAACGAACCCCTTAGTGTAGTGCGGGTGAATCCTTACATCCAACATTTGTTCCATCCAACACCTCTAACTTTAGATTTATCTTGCCAAGCACATAGTTCTCATTAAAAGTTACTGATACGGGTTTTGTGTTTTTTTCTCAAACACAAGACTGATCTAATAGAAGTCTTGAATCTCCTTCTAAGTGTATTCAACAGTCCCTTTCATACCACCATCATGAATCTCTACATGAGCATAGTTAGGGTTAGGGTAAGGGTTAGGAGTTCAAGGAGACATCATGTTAATTTTTTTGTTATTTTTCCTAAGGGTTTTATTTTTGTTTCTATGGTTTTTTATCTTAGCGGGAGAAATTTATATTCATTTTTACCAACATAAGAATTCCCAATAGGTTTAAATATGAATTCAAAGTATCATTTAATTTGTGATCCTACATATCTTATACGCTCATTTATTACACTTACCTTATTACTTTGGTCTTTTATTATCACTCTTTTGGAACAATTCTAATTTACAAAATACTCGCTAACGATTATAGACAATCTTTGTACTCCGGAGTGTGATCTCTATCCAAACATTGTGATCATTGCTATGACCAACAAAAGACTCGGACACATGTTACGAATGAGGGCTTCACTCACCTTAAATTAAAAAATTCATTTTAGACACCATATTTACTTTTTCAGTAATGTATTTCATTGCACTCAAGGAACTAAACCATGCTAAAGTCGAATCGGGAAAATGTACACCCCTAATTTTGCAATACCTTTAAAAAGACAAGATTATTATTTCTATTTGACAAGTAAAATTGTTATTTGCAT